>JAVQIZ010072792.1:0-19566 GCA_036023535.2 Galaxias brevipinnis
TGTGAAAGGAGGGAATTGTAGGTACACTGAAAGTCCTTGTCACCATCAGTTATGTTATGTGTATTTTTGATGTGTTTTGTCCAATAAAATTAACTAAATGAGTAGGAGATGAGAGCAGAATGCGCTAAGCGTAATTGTTGCAACTAAACTTAGGCCTACTTGTAGTTTGGAGTGTAGGTTGGTTTGCGTATTTATGTAGAGAACAGCCTTTTTCAGTTTTGTGTAAAGATTTTTGTTGATTTTGAAGTGTTATTTATTTTAATACCACAAAAATAATTCAAAGGACTTATTGTTGTGCTAAAATAAACTAATTATTATAGCAATTTTAACTGGTAGCAGAGAAAACATGCACGTTATGGCATAGTTTCCTTTGTTGTTGTCCGCTCTTGTGCATAGTGAATACTCAAGAAGACCATTGTCTCTGTGTTGACTGATTATTTTGTAGAATTCTGTTGTGTGAGTGTGAGGGTATTAAAATAAATTGGTCAGTAAGTCAGAGATATGCAACTATATTTAACTTTTTGTTTTAAATTTTTTTTTTATAAATGATTATGGGAAGTGCCCTTTTTCTCACTTGAGCTTCTGCCCCCCAAAATGTCTGTGCACGTCCCTGGCCCAGACACGGCAAGAGAAGCTTGCTAAAATGGCTTCACCGGTCTGGGAGTTTTGCAAGGTGTCCGACAAAGACAATAAAATTGTTATATGCAATGTATGTGAAGCAGAAATCCCTTGTGGTGGAACACAATGTAATTTATCCCGTGAAGCGGACAGCCACTTGCTTCCTGCAGGACAATAAAAGCCGCTTCCCTCACTCGCAGAAGCAGCACAAGCCTACCTCTGCGAGCCGTGCAAAAGTTTAGATAGTGAGCGACTTTTCAGCACAGCAGCGAATGTTGTATATGAGAAGGGGCACAGGCTGACTTTGAAAAATGCAGAGATGTTCATATTTATAAATAAATAACTTGCTGTCCATGCATAAAAAGTAGGCTAATAATAGAATGGAATTATTCCATTTAAATTGGGCTGCCATCTCTCACGCATTGAGCATGAGAGGCATGCACATTACCCTCTTCACACGCTCTCACTCCACACTTCATCTTCCTCACGCATTTATATATTTGCTTTTGGGAAGCGTTAACCACTATTGCAGACTATTGGAAAAAGAACTGGAATGCTGCTTTGCATGGCGCCAATACGCAACGCCAGCACTTGTGGAATCCAAAGCAAAATAAAAATCGAACAGTGCTCTATTTTTTTTACTTCAGCAAAGCGACAAGCCAGTTATAGCAAAGCAGCGATCCAATAAGAACATTTGAGAAAGTTGTAATGTATGTAAATTGTTTCATGGTTGGTGTAAGGATTCAAAGTTTTGAAACTGGGGAAATGGCTTGAAATAGTCATGTTTTAGAGTAATAAATGTCGGCCCGAGCTCCCCAAAAAAATTGCTGCTCGCTGTACTCATCTCTCACGCAAAGGTTTCCGGAAAAGTTGGTATCCCTGTGAAATATGTTGAATATGTTATATTCCAATAAATAAACTGTGGTCAATTTGATACTTTTACTCATGATAGTACTTAATTATAATATCTGCAATAAGAATAGTTTTATTATTTTATTCTTCTATTCTTTACACGCTTTTATTGATATGAATAGTAAATAAATAAATAAAACCATGATCGGAGCATCCCTACTTAAAATTGTATTTCTGCATACATTTTATTTCATAACATCAGGTTAACATTTAATGCAACTCCTTATTAGCGGCAAGAGTTTGGATTAATTTACATTACAAACAAATACATTTGTTTAGCTCAGTGATGTGGTGGTCCTCCTTGAATTAATGGCTTGCTTCAGTTTATTACAGACCATTTCTTTGGTCCAGGTCTTTGGTCTTCCATACCGTGAAAGTTGTTCTACTTAAGGAAATCTACCAAAGAATGACTTATGTGTTCCTCCTGGCTTTCCTGCCATATGGACATGTGTTGATCAACATGAAAGAATTGTAGTATAATTTATAGGGGTTTATTTATTCATCTTTTGGAACTTAGATGAAAATCTTATCTCATACAATATTAACTATAGTATTTACAAACCTATAGTGCCACTGTATAAAATACTGTGATCATTACTGTTAAAGATAACGTAAAGGGAGTTGGCGTTTCGATCCCCAGCTTCTCCTATATAAATGTAGTTAATTTACCAGTCCATAACTATAATCTACATAAACTTATGTCATTACTCAATAGGATATACCTCTTGAAATGCATTATATTGTTAACGTATATGGATATGTGAACCAACTTTTTATTACGGTCACATTTTTGTGATTGATTATGACTCCCCCCATTTGACCCCAGCAATGCAGCTTTACACCTCGGTGTATGAAGACAGTACTGCTGCATATCAGTCTCTGATTCAGTGCATGGATGTTGCGTGAATGAGAGGATTTGGGTCGTGGTGGGTTTACAGAACCACACTCATATAGTTTGTACAAAGGCTGTAGTTTAAATACAGAATAAACAGTTTTTTTGGTATTGATTGTTTTCCGTAATTAAAGGTTCTATATGTAACTTTTTATATTAACGTGCTTTCAATACCTTTCTACTATTTGCACATTGTAACGTCTATGGGAGATTGAAAAAATCACCATTCAGATCAGTCCTCTTGAAGTCTCAATATTCAATGTAAAAGTTGTCTGATGCCGGCGTGATCTCCTGCGAACTGTGATGAACTGCTTTATGGCACAAGGAAGTGCACCACTAAATCAGGAAGAGATTCCCATACTTTAACTATAGACGTCGATCATGTCTCAATCATGCTAGCAATATGCAGTGACCATGAGCATTCTGCATGTCTTTGCGACGATTTGGGAAAATAATTACACTAAACCAACTGTAGGGGTCGCGAATCCAAAGTTACATACAGCTACTTTAAATTACAATATTTCGTTTATGTGTAGCTTCAGATGTCATTTCGTACCTGCGTACGAAGAATTGCGAATTGCCAAGTTGGTACACAAAATGCATGCAGGTTGGCAGGTCTGGGGAAGTATTGTGGAGCATTTAGTAGACCAATGTACCTGTTATGTACAATGAACGCTGTGTGTTTTAGTCAGTACGCAGAAATTAAAGGTGACGCTATCTGCCTGGGTGCTAATCTGGATGGGTGGATCTTGCAAAGGTTAAAGAGCGTAGTCGTCATTACTGCTGTCCTGATCGCCATGAGGTTTACATTTGCATAATATCCCAGCAAGCCCTTTTAGGTTACTTTTTTGGGGCAACCGTGACTTTAAACACTACTCATTAATGACTAGCCCTCCAATTGCTGCAAACTATATGGTGAGCCGTCGCCATCCACAGTGCATGAGCTTGAGTTATGGCAGGGATAATATGATGAAAGCAATGTCGGTGAAAGGTCGAACTTGTTAAAAGTACATTTATGGTCAATTTTGATCAGATGAAAAATGTGTGTTAATTTTGCGATTTATCACAATTAACTATGGACACCCATGCGATTACATTTTTTTAATTGCCTGACAGCCCTACTTATAATGCGACATATGGAAACGTCAGCATTATTTTACAGGTTTTGGTAATGACAGCTTTTTTTTTTGGCACAGGTATAGGTTACAGTTTTGGCACACCTCAAGGTGAACAGTATGCACCACAAGGAGTAGTGCCTCCTCCACCCACCACTCCAGGAACAGGACCGCTTGGATTTGCACCTGCTACTACACCCACTCAGGACTTGAGCAAACCACCTACCGGACAGCCTGATTTCCCTTACAGCCAGTATGGTAAGTACACCATCCAGCCCATTTCTTTCACCGATATGATATTGAGTATACTCTTTCCATTTACCACATTGCTCTCCACAAAATGCAATTCAAACAAATGTTAGGGATTAGCTTGACAACATTAAGCATCAACAACTGAACATGCATGCTACATATGCTCAAATACTTAACCTTATCGCTTTGTCATGGGGATGCCAACTATCCCAAGGACACTCGAAGATTTTTCTTTTAGGTTATCCAAAGTGGGCTTTTGGTTTAAAATTATTGGTAGGTTTGAATTAGATCATCCTGTTTTGCGATGCTGCTTTTGAGAGATGGAACACCTTCCTGCCAAACAGATTGACGTTTAACATGGTTCTAACAACCTCAAGTGTTTCCTCATTCACTAGCTTTCTCTTAGGTTGATGACATCCTAGTGTGCTTTATTAAATATATGTTATACAATAATTAATACTTTGTGATTGTCCAAGAGGCATTTCAAACATTTAACAATAAAGAGATCTCCACTTTCACTAACGAAAGTGACCCAAGCACATTACTCAAACTAATTTTAAATGTGTACGGTTACTATGTAGATGGTATAATAGGGACTTGATTTAACAGCATAACATCAGTGCGAAATGGTAATATTGACTGGTTAGCATGTGTGTTATTAAAATCTGCCTATCAACATCAGCCTGGTCTGTTTTTGAAAGGACTGTTTTTGGTGTAGTCCTGAAACTAAATATTCAGTCATTTTAACCTCTAGTACAATAAGCTTCTTTCTTTATTAATATCATTGCTATTCTAGTTAGCCAAACCAAAATAAAACCTGCTACAGTCGGAAAAACATGATCTACATAGTTGTTGAAAATACATCATGTTGAAATCATAAACTTACAACCTAAAAGCATTACTTAATTTAAGTACAATCTTTTCATCAAGTCCACTCTTATACCCTGTACTTCAGGACACTACTGTATTGTGTAAGGATAGTGTTTTGCTTTGGAATGCAAGACACTTATTAGAATTGATATCATGTTGTTGATATCATGTTTTTCCCCTAGTGATAATGGTTAGTACATTTTGTATATATAATATCTGCTCTAAAAATTATCATGAAAGGTGACAATTATGCTGAACTTAAGCTAATTCACTGAGAAGTCGAATATAAAGACAATACAGGGTTCCTACACAGGTCTGGAGAAGTAAAAAGAAAATAATATTTTTTCCAGACCTGGATAAATACATTTCCAGTCCATTTCTGTAAACTCACTTCAATCTTGATTAAAATGTAGCGAGGATTTACTGGTTTAGTACTTGAGGATTTTATCCAGAAAGGTCTCGTACCATTCTTCATTAGATTAGATCAAATGTTATTGTCATTGCACAGTACAAGTACTAAGACAACCAAATGCAGTTTAGTTTATCCAGAAAGTGCAAAAGCCGTAAAGTGCAGAGTGCAGAATTCCCCACATAAGATGAATCTCTTTCCGTAATATCAAAGCTGTTGACCCCTTTTCTCTGTCTGATGTAATTTGCGCTGCCCTACGCCCAGAACTTGCCACCGAGATCAGAACTTTCTCCCCAGATCAGGTGGCTGAACACCACGCTGTCTACCTCGCTAAACACATTAGCCCCCTTAAAAAACAAAAACTGCCTCATTTACTTCCTCATCCTTCTGGTTCACTTCAGAACTTCGAATAGTGAAATAGGCTGGTCGACGAGCGATTGTCCTCAAAGACGGGGCTCACCGTCCACTTGCAATCTCTTCATCATCACATGTGTTCCTACAAAGATGCACTCACTGCTGCACATTCATCTTAACTCTGCCATCGTTAATGCTCCAAATTCCAACGCTCTGACTCTCTTTTCCACTGTGATTAACCCCACGAGGACACAATGTCTACTTCGTCCACCCAGCTTGCCACTTCCTTCCTTCAATGTTTTAATGATAAAATCTTTAACACTTACTCCTCCCTGAACTCCAAACCTCCCTCTGGCACAGCTCGCAGTGTCCCCTGGTGTGGGTGACTTTCTACTGTGTACCTCCCATAATCATTTCTCCTCATTTACCCTAGTTCAGGGGTTCTCAACCTTTTGTAGCTTAAGGCCCACTTCTGATTGTTTAAATATTTCCGAGGACCACCCTCCCAAAGAAGTTTAAAAAAAACCTGACAAAAGTGACCCTCTTCACAAGTTCTCACGCCACACCTCATATTTCTCACGCATTCACACATTTGCTTTTGTGTGAATTTTTTTGTTTCATTTTTTTTATGAAATGGGAAAAACTTCAACTTCCATTGCTATGCTGATGACACACAGATCTACATCAGCACAACTTCACTTGATAATCCTCCACTTGCCTGTGTTGAAAACTATCTACAATCAACCACTGGATGCAGGACAACTATCTCAAACTGAACAGCAGTAAAACGGAACTCTTCTTAATTGGCACCAAACACACCCTAACTATAGTCGGCAATATCTTTGTCTCCATTGATGGTATTACAGTCTCCCCCTCCCCTCTAGCACGCAATCTTGGCGTCTTAATGGATTCCACTTTCATTTAACTCATATCAAAAACATGGTCAAAATATTCTGCTTCCATCTTAGAAACATTGCTAAAATCCGACTATCCCTTTACCAGAGTGCTGCTGCCAAACTCATTCACTCATTCATCTTCTCCCGTCTTGAGTACTGCATTTCACTTCTTTTCGGCATCAGCGCAACCTCCCTCCATAAACTTCAGCTGGTTAAAATCTGTGCTGCTCGTCTCCTCACCTCAACCAAATCTTCTGAGCATTTAACCCGTACTCTTTAAGCTTCACTGGCTTCCCGTTAACCAGCGCATCACCTACAAAATCCTTCTCACCTACAAAGCTTTACATAATATGGCACCTCCCTACTTCTACCATCCTACCCAAACATTACGTTCCTCTTCAGATAGGCAATTGGTCATTCCCACAACAAAATGTAAGCATTTTGGGGAGTGTGCATTTTCTAGGGCAGCACCTAAACTATGGAACTCTCTTCCTGTTCTAATTCGCAGTTCCGCTATCAATCTTTTAAACCCACCTTAAAACCTATCTTTTCATCCATGCCTACTCTAATTAACTCTGTTTAGAATCCAGTCCTATTCTTCTGTTGATTTGCTTTCGTTTTGTTATACTTATCGTTAGAACTGTTGTTGCTCTCTGTTTGTTCTTCATGTTTCAGTTTAATTGTTTATTTTTGACGTTTTCAATGTAGATATTGTGAAGCGTCTTTGGGTGTCAAAAAAGCGCTATAAAAATAAAATGATTTACTATATACTAATTTGTAAGAGTAAATAGTGGCATATGGAGAAGAAATAGTGGGATATGAACATTATATACAGTAGGTATAGGGTATGTATATAATACAGTGCGGTATAAATGCAGTGAATATGAATACGGTGTATACACTAAAGATATACAGTATGGACAGTAGTAAGTATCAATACACTACATAGGCCTGATATACGCAATATATAGTAGTATTAATAAAGGTATAGTATAGGTAAGCTAGTGAAGTGCAGGTAGTGGGTAGGGTGGGGTGGGATGGGGGTATCCGGGGGGTGGAGGGTGGTGTCACTGCTAATCCTGGAACAAAGGTTCCTGAGCTGCCTTCCAGAGGGTAGGAGGGCAAACGGACTGTGGCCAGGGTGCGAGGTGTCCCTGACAATGCTACACGTTCTCTGCAGATACCGCTTGTGCTGGACAGCCTCAATTGCGGGGAGTCGGGTACCGGTGATGCATTGGGCAGTTTTCACCACCCTCTGCTGTGCCTTCCGGCCGGAGACAGCAGTTGCCATACCATACTGTAATACATTTGGTCAGGATGCTCTTGATGGCGCAGCAGAAGTTCACCAGAATCTGCCGCCAGGTGTTGGACCTCCTCCATGTGGGCCGACCAACGTTGTGGTCTGCAAACTTGATAATGGTGTTTGAACCATATACAGGCGTTCAGTTGTAGGTGGATAGAGAGTTGAGGACAGGGCTCAGCACACAGCCTTATGTGGCGCTGGTGCTCAGGATGAGGATCGAGGAGGTGTGATCGTCTACATACTGGGGTCTGTTGGTACGGACGTTCAGTATCCAGTTGCAGAGGGAGATGTTGAGGCCAAGGTCACTGAGTTTAGTGATTAGCTTGGCGGAGATGGTGGTGTTTCGAAGAACAGCATTCTCACGTATGTGTTCCTATTGTCCAGGTGGGAGAGGGCAGGGTGTAGCACCGTGGAAATAGCACCCTCTGTACACCTAATTTTGTTGTAGGCAAATTGGTCCAGGATCCAGTGTTGATGGTAGGCAGGTTTTGTGATGTGCCAGGACCAGCCTCTCAAAGCATTTCATGACAGTGGGGGTGAGTGCAACAGGACGAAAGTCATTTGGGCACACTGTAGTGGTATGTTTTGGCACCAGCACGATGGAGGTGGTATTGAATCACGTGGAGACAGCCGGTGGACCAGTGACAGGTTGAAGATGTCCTGACAGTTCATGACAAGACCACTAGAGTGCGATACATTTTTCAACAGATTTTCAAATGGTCCATCAGCAAGCAATAGCAAACTCCATCCATCCTTTCTCCGCCGCTTATCCGTGACCGGGTTGCGGTGGCAGCAGGCTAAGCAGGGTAGTCCAGACACCCTTCTCCAGCTCCTCCTGGGGGATCCCGAGGCGTTCCAGGCCAGATGAGATATGCACTGCTCAGGGAACACAGAAATCACACAGTGGATCTCGATGAACTAAATATTCAAGTTGAAAAGCTTTATTGATATGTACATTGTGTAATTCATTGAGAAGAAAATGACATAGGAATGGTCAATGGAAGCCAAACTCATCAAGCCATTGAGGGCTGGATTCAAAATCACACCAAATATCTAAATCACAGGCTGATGACAACTCATAGTGTGGCTCAGTAGTGTGTACGGCCCCCATGTGCCTGTATACATTCCCAACAACGTCTGAGCATGCTCCTGATGAGACGGCGGCTGGTGTCCTGGGGGATATCCTCCCAGACCTGGCTACCACGTGGAGGTTTGTGCGACCCTCCAAGGATATGCATCCCCAGACCATCACTGACCCACCACCAAACCGGTCATAATGGAGGATGTTGCAGGTAGCATAACATTTGCCACGGTATCTTAATACTCTTTCATGTCTGTCACATGCCCAGTGTGAACCTGCTCTCATCTGTGAGGAGAACAGGGCGCCAATGGTGAAGCTGCCAATTCTGGTATTCTCTGGCAAATGCCAATTGAGCTGGGCTGTGAGCACAGGTCCCACTAGAGGACATCGGGCCCTCATGCCACGGTCATGGAGTCTGTCTCTAACATGCACGAGTAGCCCGCTAGAGGTCATTTTGTAAGGCTCTGGCAGTGCTCATCCTGTTCCTTCTTGCACAAAGGAGCTTATACTGGTCCTGCTAGTGGGTTGTTGCCCTTCTACGGCCCTGTCCAGCTCTCCTCGTGTAATGACCTGTCTTCTGGTATCTCCTCTACACTCTAGAGATTGTGCAGGGAGATACAGCAAACCTTCTTGCAACGGCACCTATGGATGTACCATCCTGGAGGAGCTTGACTACCTGTGCAACCTGAATGGGCTGCAGGTATCGCATCATGCAATCAAGAGTGACAAGAGCACTAGCAAAATGCAAAACTGTAGTAAAATCGTTCAGGAGAGAGAGATGGTCAGTGGCCACCACCTGCAAAACCATTCCCTTTTTGGGGGTGGTCTTGCTGTTGCCTCTCCTGTCTGACTGTTGTCGATTTCATTTGCACCAAAACAGTTGAATTCGATTCACAATCACTTATGCTTCCTAACTGGACAGGTCGATATCCCAGAAGTTAATTTGACGGAGTGTTATACTGTGACGATTGAGTGTTCCCTTAATTTTTTTTAAACGGTGTATAATCTCTCCAGCGTGTTCTGGGTCTACCCCGGGGTATCCTATTAGTAGGGCGTGCCCGGAAAACCTCTAAAGGAATGTGCCCAGGAGTCATCCTAAACAGATGTCTGAACCACCTCATCTGGCTCCTTTCGACGCGAAGGAGCAGCGGCTCTACTCCAAACTCCCTCCGGATAACCGAGCTCCTTACCCTTATCTCTAAGGCAGAGCCCAGCCACCCTACGGAGGAAACAAATTTCAGCTGCTTGTATTCATGACCTCATTCTTTTGGTCACTACCCAAAGCTCATGCCCATAAATTGAGTTGGAACGTAGACTGACTGGTCAATCGCGTAGACCTTCAAACACCACAATGGTTCGGTACAACGCCCGCAGTACTGCTGACGCTGCATCAATTTGCCTGTCAATCCCGCAATACTTAAACTCCCTCGCTTGGGGCACCAACTCACTCCCAACTCGGAGAGAGCACTCCACCGTTTTCCGGCAAAGAACCATGGCCTCAGACTTGGAGGTGCTGACTCTCATCCCGAACCCTTCACACTTGGCTGCAAACCGCTCCAGTCACGGTCTGAAGAAGCCAACAGAACGACATAAATTCTGAGGTCCCCAAACCGGACACACTCCTCCCCCCGGCTTCGCCTAGCGATTCTATCCATGAAAATAAATAACAGAACCAGTGACGAGGGGCAGCCCTGGCGGAGTCACACAACCACTGAAAACGTGTTTTACTTTGTGCCGAGAATACGGACACAGCTCTCACTCCGGTTATATAACAGGGTGTCCGTGGGGTCTTAAAAAGTATTTAAAAGTAATAAATCAATTTAGTGAATACTTCTTAAGGGTCTTCATTTTAAGTCTTAATTGGCATTTTACGAAGTATAAATTTTCTGTGCAACTTTTTCAATGTGAACCTAGACTATTTGTCCAAAGAGTTTGTATGCAAAAAATTTGCATAAATATATAAATATTGCTTGGCTCTTGTAGGATTCTTCTGTGTAGGCTAATTAGGTGATAGAATCCTGCAGAATGTGACGTCATATGAAACGTCCCTGACCTCCACGCGACACTGAAGAGGCATGACAGCCAAGACAGCCCAACAATGTCCAGAGCCTTCAGCATCTCGGGGCGAATCTCATCCACACCTGGCGCCTTACCATTGAGGAGCTTCTTAGCTACCTCAATGGCCTCTGTCAGGGATATGGGTGAGGCTTCCCCCAAGTCTTCGAACACTGCCCCCCCCCCACAGAGGACATGTTGGTGGGGTTAAGGAGTTCTTCAAAGTGCTCCTTCCCCTGCCCGACGATATCCCCAGTCCGGGTCAGGAGTTCTACCCTGCTCAACAGAGCCTGGGCCAAGCTGTGCTTTCCCTTCCTGAGCCGCCTTAACAGTTTGGCAGAACTTCCTTGAGGCCAACCGAAAGTCCTTCTCCATAGCCTCCCCGAACTCCTTCCACACCCGGATTTTTTCTTCTGTGACCACCGAAGCCGCAGCCCTTCGGGTCGCCTGGTACCCGTCTGCTGCTTCAGGAGACCCCTGGGCCAACCAAGCCCGAAAGGCCTCATTCTTCATCATGATGGCCTCCTTCACCGCTGGTGTCCACCAATGGGGTCTTAGGTTGCCGCCACAACAGACGCTGACAACCTTCTGACCACAATGGAGGTTTTGAACATGGCCCACTCGGATTCCATGTTCCCAACCTCCCCCGGGATGCCCTAGAAGTTCTTCCCGAGGTGGGAGTTAAAGACCTCATGGACAGGGGCCTCAGCTAGACGTTCCCAATTCACCCTTACTACACGTTTGGGTTCACCGGGTCTGTCCGGCAGCCTCCCCCTCCACCTGATCCAATTCACCAGCAGGTGGTGATCAGTTGACAGCTCAGCTCTCTCTTCACCCGAGTGTCCAAGACATACAGCTGCATATCTGACGATATGACCACAAAGTCGATGATCGATCTGTGGCCTAGGGTGTTCTGGTACCAAGTACACTTATGAACCTCCCTATGCTCGAACATGGTGTTCGTTATGGACATTCCATGACTAACACAGAAGTCCAGCAACAAAGTACCACTCAGGTGAAAAGGAAAGAGTCCAGCCCCTCTCCAGAAGTTTGGTTCCGGACAGTGAAATGCGTAGAGGTGAGCCCAACCATATCTAGTTGGTACTGCTCCACCTCCTGCTCTAGCTCTGGTTCCTTCCCCGCCAGAGAGGTGACATTCCACGTCCCTAGAACTAGTCTACAATGCCAGGGGTCAGCTTGCCTAGGTCCCCGCCTATTCCTGACACCCGGTTGGCATTGCACCCGACCCCAATTCCTATACCTGCAGGTGGTAGGTCCACAGGGCGGCGGGTCCATGTGGTTTTTTCGGGCTGTGCCCAACCGGACCCCATGGGTCAAGGCCCAGCCACCAGACGCTCACCGGCAAGCATCCCCCCGAGTCTGGCTCCAGGGGGTATCCCCGGTCTCCCTATTCCGGGCGAGGTGCTACGTTGTTGCCGAATCATCATAGGTCTTAGAACCCAGCAAACTGCATACTAGCAAGTTATTGTTATGGTTTCCAATTGTAATGTTTAATTTATGGAGCTAAAGCAATGACCTAAATGTATTACTCCTGGAGCGCATCCACATTTTGTGCTGTTACAAACTTGATTCAAGCTTGTAGATCAAATAATTGTGCCTGTAAAAAAAATTATAAAAAAAAGATTTGCAACTCACCTTCGACAAATCGTCTCAAGTGAGATACCAATGTTCAATTTAGGCACAGATCATCATTCTGTGCATACTGCTTGTACAAATCTAGACAGTGCACATACATTTAGCAATTGGCCAGTCCAATTAATATCTTTACTGATTGGTCAATAGAACGTTACCTGATTGGTTAATATTTAGAGGTCTTGTAAGAGTTTGACAAAAGTGGAAAAGCGCAAGGGCCGCTCGGCTCAAAGATGTGAGACGTGTCGCTTTGATAAAGGACCATGCTAGGCGCGTCTTTAAATTTGTGAAGAGGTAAGAGGTGCTGGAAGTTGAAAGAACGTCTTCAGTGGAAACTGCCTTTTAGTCAGCCATTGTTGCTGTGCTTGAATGTAGGTAATCGAAGACGTATACAGTGATGGTATGACGTGGCTGTCTAGCTCATTGCAAAGCGAACTGGCAATAGCACCAGCCAAGAACTTAATTTTGGGAAAATCCTCTGAAAATTACATACCCAAACTATATTGATTATATCTCCAAATCTACAAGGGCAACATGCACTATATTGACATCTCATGAAAGGTAACATCCTGGTGAACGGCCAATAATTCATTGTTATTACCGTATTTGTGCGTGTACAAGTTGATCTCGTGTATGTCGACCCCTGACTTTGGTGTAAAAAATTGGGGATCTTTTCTTTTCTTTTCTTTTTTTTTTTTTACATATTTTTAAGGTTTAGGCCTAAACGCGAGTCTCTCTCTAGACTAGCGCATACAGGATTATGGCAGCAACAACTAATTTAATAACTTCGCATAGTCCCAGGGATAAAAACTATTACGTTGTTAACTATCATAATAATTAATACTAATAATTAATAGTATTAATAATTAATACTAATCTAAAATAAAATACCTGGCCCAAGGGCCTTTCTGTGCGGAGTTTGCGTGTTCTCCCCATGTTTGCATGGGTTCTCCGGTTTCCTCCCACGGTCCAAAACATGCATTTTAATTGGTGACTCTAAATCGTCCGTAGGTGTGAATGTGAGTGTGAGTTGTTGTCTGTCCCTATGTGTCGGCCCTGTGATAGATTGGGTCGGCTGGGATACGCTCCAGCCCCCCCGCGACCCTGCATAAGATAAGCGGTATAGCTAATGGATAATGGATGGATGGATGGTATACCCTTTTCTCTAAAACATACTGTACTGTGCAAACGTTTTAGGCAGGTGTGATGTCTTTAAAGTTAGAAAAAGATTGATTCTGATTGCAATGTCGTGTTTATTAATTTATACACAGCTTATCCCTGCACAATGACAATAATAAAGATGATCAAATCATAAAACATTTAAGGAAAAATACAAATTTTGCCTATCTACTAGTATCACAGCTCAGCCAAATGTAGAGGGTAGAAAATCACATTAACCTTTTGAGGGATCATTTTCTAACTTTTGGGGGGGAACTGGATCTCTTATAGGCCTGAAGTTCGATTTTGATAAAAAATTTTAACTTCTGTATTTGTCTTGCTCTAAAAGGTCATTACATAAATATAAAAGTATTTGTAGGGTAAGATTCCCTTGCACCTTAATCATTCCCAATAGAAGGATTGAGAGGGACTTGAATTGTGAACTATTAATGCTTACAGGTGTAGTTGTGGGCTTTGTATTCAGAAGCAGGGAAAATAACGGAAACATTTTTTTGTCTTGCCAATAGACTCATGTCCCGTCTTCAGCTGCATTTGCCATCACATGCTGTTTAAATTCTTTGCGTAGTTGATTTCTTCATATGGCTGAATTGGCATGACTGACCTATAACTAGAGAATACATTGCGGAGTGTCGTAAGCTCTTTTAATTATCCATCCATCCATTTTCCGGCGCTCATCCGGGGCTGGGTCGTGGTGGTAGCAGGCTAAGCAGTGTAGTCCAGACATCCTTCTCCCCAGGGTCTCCTACCAGTAGGGCGTGCCCGGAAAACCTCCAAAGGAATGTGCCCAGGAGGCATCGTAATCAGATGTCCAAACCACCTCATCTGGCTTCTTTCGACGCGAAGGAGCATCAGCTCTACTCCGATCTTCCTCCGGATGACCGGGCTTTTTACCCTATCCCTAAAGCTGAGCCCAGCCACTCTACAGAGGAAACTCATTTCAGCCGCTTGTACTTGTGACCTTATTCTTTCAAAGCTCATGACCATACATGAGGGTCGGAACGTAGACCAACTTGTAAATCGCGAGCTTCGCCTTTCGGCTCAGCTCCTTCTTCGCCACGACAATCCGGTACGACGCCCTGCTGACGCTACACCAATCCGCTTGTCAATCTCACGCTCCATTTTTCCCTCACTCGTGAACAAGACCCTGAGGTACTTAAACTTCCTTGCTTGGGGCAGCAACTCATTCCCAACTTGGAGAGAGCACCTCATCTTTTTCCAGCAGAGAACCATGGCCTCAGACTTGGAGGTGCTGACTCTCACCACTTTACACTCGGCTGCAAACCGCTCCAGTGCGTGCTGAAGGTCACGGTCTGAAGAAGCCATCAAAACCACATCATCTGCAAAGAGCAGAGAAGCAATTCTTAGGCCCCCAAACCGGACACACTCCTCCCCCCAGCTATGTCTTGAGATCCTTTTCGTGAAAATCACAAACAGGATTGGTGAGAACGGGCAGAGTCTCCAACACCCACTGAACACATATTTGACTTTTTGCCGAGCATACGGACACAGCTCATGGCTCGTAGCAACGGCCCCGGTACCCTATACTCCCGCAGTACCCCCACAGGGCTCCCCAGGGGACACGGTCGTAGGCCCTCTCACAAGACACATGTAGACTGGATGGGCAAACTCCCATGAGCCCCGCGAGGGTAAAGAGTTGGTCCACTGTTCCACGACCAGGATGGAATCCGCATTGCTCCTCCTGAATCTGAGATGTGACAATCGGTCGGAGCCTCCTTTCCAGCTCTTTTAATTAATTTGCAAAAACACACTGTTCCCACAACTCAGGCCGTTCCACAACAAAGTTTTTATTTCCGCCGACGTTTCATCACTTTTTTTTTCCCAAACCGAAGCATCTTTCAACCAGCCCCGAAAAGTATCTGGCCTTCACTGCCGGCCAAAATCCTTGAGAAAGCACTGAATTATAACAGTCAGTAGCCTAGTGAGTTTCTTTGTTTTAACTAGTCGCTTATGACTCAAATGTTGTGTTGAAGTAGCCATTAAAATGCTCTCCTCATCCCTACTATTGCTGCATTTACTGGTGAAATTATGTGGCAAAGGAACTAAAATGTGTTTTGTTGTAAGTCAACAATGTACACTGTCCTCAAGCAGCAATCAATGTATGGGAATCTAATGTTTTTGTTTTAAAGATTGCATTTTCAATCAATTTCGTGGTCTTTCCTTTAACTCATCTCACCCAACTGCATGGTTCTTTACTGTTTTTTTTGTTTTGTTTATATCTTTTCATAGATTTATCACTTGCAATAGGCTTTCATCTTGTTCAGTGTTTCATGATTGTGCTTTGCCCTTTGCCATCAATGTGTTTGCCTGGTGTTTTTTCAGTGGCCACCTTAGAAAACAAAGGACGTTCTAGAAAATAGCATCCTCATTCACCAGGTTTGTTTTGAACTCCAAATGGATCTGAACAGTCATTTATCGAAGAGCAGCCACAGGAGAGTAAGAAAAGTGCGAAGTCCAACAGTATTAAACAGAGGTAGCTTGATCATGAAAGGACTGTTAAATGTAGGCCCGCTGTATCTGGGTTCAGTCAACCTGGTCTCCTCATCTTCCTGATAGGCTTGGGTAACTACCCTCAGGACCCCTCCGCCTACGGACCAACGCGTCCTTCTCAGAGTTATGTTCAGGATGAGCAGGGAGGATATAGTGCAGGTAGGTGTGAGCATCGCCTTCTCCAACCACAAAAGTAGATAGAATGGTATAGCTGCAGCTTAATTATCTGCTTATTTTACTTCATGCAGAGTTTTCTATTTTGTAATCTTTTTATTTGTGCATATGAACAACTTTTTTTTGCATACTAAAATACAGCTATGATTTCTGTTTATCATGAAATAAACTGACAAAACGTCTACAAAAATCTGATCCCCTCTGAAACAATAATCCAAAATATTAACTTCTCTTAGTAGCTGTAATTTATTATAAAATTAACAACCACATCCTCTGTGTGTCCCCTCTCTCCCTATGCATTGCTTTGCCGGTGGAAAAAAAGGATGATCTAATAGTTTGGGGGGGGGGGGGGGCGGGGAGAGGGGGCGGAGGCGGAGGAGGAGAGAGAGAGTGTGTTAAGGTTCAGTTCTATGCATTGGCAGTTCCCTTACTCATAGTTTATTTTAACATACTAGTTCTCCATTGAAGGCATGAATTATGTTGGAACTATGTTGGCTCGATAATCTTCCTAATGTTATATCCCGTATTGTCCAATATATGCAGTCTTTCAGTTTGGTTGTTTTTCCTTTCATGTCCTCAAGTCTAAGTGATCCAAAGAATTTATCTGTGTCTAACTTCATTTCAAAGTAAATATCTTATCAATATGTTTTATGGAATAGGGCTGATGCAAAAAATACAATATTCTACTTCCACTCATGCTTCAAAAGGTTTTTGACATTTGATCAACATTATGAATTGTAAACATTCCTAATTACAATAAATAATTTTATTCAAGTGAACATAGCCAAGCAATATAATAAAACCAACTGTTTTCTACCTACTCACTTCCTTACAGCCTATGGTCAGGACCTGAGTGGGTTTGCCCATAGCTTTGGTGACCCTAATCATCACCCTTCCTCCTATGGGGCACCGACAGCACAAACTGCAGCGGGACCTCAGTCTGCTGCAACTCCATTTGGACGAGGACAGAATCACAATGTACAGGGATTCCACCCATATCGGCGCTGACAACCTCTAAATATCACAGCGTACAGTTTTAAAGTCAGGGAAATTTGTGTTTGGGTCACAAGCAAAACTGGAATTCTCAATTGTGATTTGGATTGTAAACGCACAGTTTATGAAAGAAAAAAAATCAAGAAACAAGGGATTCCAACTAAAGTTGTGTGAAGGAAAAGACTTTTACACAGCCTATCGAGCATATAAATGAAAGGAACCTGTATTTCTCCCCCAATGTATTATAGTAGGAATATACTACTTTGCAATAATTTTGATTGTCTGGTGGAACACTAGCACAGAGAATATATATATAGAGATGTATATTTATGGTGGAAATGAAAACAGGGTCTTCAAGTTTTTTCAGCTTTAAATTTTAGGGAAAATGTTTTTATTTTTTATTTTGTGGATTTTGTTTACTTTCTGAGCCTTTATTTTACTGTTTGTTTTAGATTGAAATATAAATATATATTATAAACAAACTGTGCAATTTTTTAAGAGAATTTTGTACTATATGTACACTTTGTTTTTTATTTAAAGATGTAGACTTCCCTCAGGTGGCTTTTTGGGTGCATTTTACGCTCTGCAAAAAGAAAGGAAAACTTATTTCAAATAAATGTTTTGAAGATACTCAAATTGATGTTTTTTGGTAATGTGACTTTAGCTTAAAGGTACCACATAGGGCAACTGTTTTCATTATTTGAGCAACTATTCTATCCTTGAGAAAAATGTGTTATTGAAAGCTGCAATTGACTTTTTATTTCCAGAATAGCAGTATTTATTTCGTAAAAAAAAAACAACTTGCAATTCTTTGATAAGTGAACCATTAAAAATCACAGTACACGCTGGCATGGTCCAGTATATGATGATACCATCCTCCAAGATCAAATTTAAAGTATTGTACAACAAACAAGTCTATTATTTAAATTAAGTGCCATGATTATTTTTTATTTGATCCAAGAATATAAAGATTCGTAAGTGGATTAGTTTAGCCTTATGCTTGACAGTACTGCCTAAAGACGTCTTGCGTTCACCAGGACAAGTTGTATAAAGTTTGCGCTTAGCAAGTAGCTGCCAAGTAGTGGCACTATAATTTTCTGTCAGAATTTGAGCGTTTGCATTTACTGGGTAGGCTTTCTTTTTGAATGTCTATTCTAATGGGTGATCTTAACCTAAATTTGCATTAAATGTCTCAGACATGAAAACTATGTGCTGAGCTAAACTTGATATATAATATCTGAGCCAACATTGATTAAGTTTGTGTAGGCAAAATGTTGTTTGAACCAACCACTGACAGAAATATGAAGTGACCTACATATAACATAAGTGACCCATGCTCTGTTTCTTGTGTCAGGGATGGGCACTACTGACTCCGACTGCACAATTTTGATGAAAGGGAACTACAGGAAATTCAATGTGCAGGTGAAATCATCTGCATATTTAGCTAGGCTGGATATATGACTAACAAAAGGAAAATGAGTGATGCAACAGACATTTAACTTGTGCTGAATACTTTAACGAGAAATGTGGTGCTGGCTCTGTTAGCTCCATGCTTTTTGAATCACACACGGGCCGTTTCAAATGAAAGCAAATTATTGGATAGTCATGTGATTGCGTCATGCAATCACATACTATTACTGGAAAGTCATATTATTATTATTATTAGGCCTGTTTTTGGCGCCTTATCAATGTCCCCAGTTTTGACCCAATTGATTCCATTCCACTGCCCACGTTTTGGGTATTGCAGTCCATTGCGCTTACATACAGCTAAGAGTTCGAGTCAAGTGTTATATTTTTAATTACTATTTTTAATCGGATTTTGGCCCCATTGAAATGAATAGGGAGATGGTTTAGACTGGGAGAGAGATTTCACGGTCATATGCCGCCATCTAGCGTTGATGTTATATATTTATGTGATGCATCGTCAGATGCAGAACATATTGTTACCGGAAAGTCATATTATGTGATGCATCGTCAGATGCCACACACATTGTTACCTGAAAGTCATATTATTATTATTATTATTGTTAGGCCTATTTTTGGCGCCTTATCAATGCACGTAGTTGTGATCCAATAGATTCCTTTCCAGTGACAACATGTCTTGGGTATTGCAGTCCGCTGCGCTTACATACAGCTATCGGTTCGCGTGTTTAATTTTTGAATTAATTTTAATCGGTTTTTGGCCCCATTGAAATGAATATTGAGATGGTTTTGACTGGGAGAGAGATTTCACGGTCTTATGCCGCCATCTAGCGTTGATGTTATGTATTTGCATGTTGTTACGTTTGTACCGACTGTCTTG
>JAVQIZ010072802.1:0-10630 GCA_036023535.2 Galaxias brevipinnis
CAGGCGGGCGGGAGGCCAGGGGGGCGGGCGGGCGGGCAGGAAGGCGGGCGGGTGGTCGGGCAGGGGGGCAGGGGGGCTGGCGAGTGGGCAGGGGGGCGTGCGGGCAAGTGTGCGGGCAGGCGGGCGGGCAGACGGGTGGACGGGCGGGCGGGCAGACAGACAAGCGGGAGATGATTCACACTCCAGACGGTGACTGGGTGTTCTATGGAATGGCTGAGTGGCTGATCCCTTTTGTGTGCGTGTGTTTGACTGTTTGTGTTTTTATGTGTGTGTGTGTGTGGCTTTGTGTGTTTGATTGTTTGTGTGTATGTGTGTGTGTGTGTGTGTGCGTGGGTGTGACTTTGTGTATTTATGTATTTGACTGCTGGTGTGTGTACATATGTGTGTGTGTGACTGACTGTGTGTTTTTTGTATTTGACTGCTTGTGTATATGTATGTGTGTATGACTGTGTGTTTGTGTATTTGACTGCTTGTGTATATGTATGTGTGTGTGACTGTGTTTGTGTATTTGACTGCTTGTGTGTGAGTAACCGCACTCTGTTTCTCCTACAAAGCAGTATTGTCCATGTTTAGTTTTTTGTAGACTAACACACTCGGAATCGCTCAGATAAGCAAACGCTTACGGCATTGTTAGGCTGCTAGGCAACAGGACTGTTTCCATCCAACCTCTGACCTTTTAAAAGCTCTGTTATTTTAAATAGACCTGCTGTAGATGTTTGACCTTTTATAACCTATGTTATTCTAAATATTCCTCTGACCTTTTATAGCCTTTGTTATTCTAAATTGACCTCTGACCTTGATTAACCTGTTATTCTAAATTGACCTCTGACCTTTTATAACCTATGTTATTCTAAATTGACCTCTGACCTTTTATAACCTATGTTATTCTAAATAGACCTGCTGTAGATGTTTGATCTTCACAGCTGAAAGAAAAGTCAGCAATGACTTTACTTGTAATGTACAATATCATTTTGAAAACAATCGTTACCGATAAAAGTTAACTCATTATTTTTTATTGTTCATTATTTTTTATTGTTTGTCTTCCTTCCTTCGTTTCTTCCTTCCTTCCTTCCCTCCCTCTCTCTCTCCCTCTCTCTCTCCCTCCACTACCATGCATCCTGTAGTACCCCCCCCTCCCCCATCCCCCTATCACTGCAGACACACAGAGCACGGCCACACATAGACACATAGGGCTCAGTCTTGACCTTCGACCTCCACCAGTGATTGGCTCTGTGCTTAAGGCACCCTGGGGGAGAGTCAATAAACACAACACGGTACAACTGGGATTGATGCCCTTTGGACACACACACAACACACACACACACTCACACACACAAAGGGAGGTAAGTCAGCCATTCATTCACACATGTACAAGCACATGCACAATAATGCAGGGACATTTACACACACACACACACACACACACACAGGCTGTTCTAGATTTAAATTTGGCCACGTCGACAAACCCTAACCCTAATCCAGGATACTCTAGATTTTAGATGGCCACATCAACAAATTTAAACAGGCGGGGTCTCCTCTTTTTGTTGCAGTCCTTGAGCCATGCAGACACACACACACACACACACACACACACACACACTCCACACACAGGACCAGCCCTTTCAAAAACCGCCAGACTATATCTCAGTAATAGCTAAAATCAAATGTTTTTTAACCCCAAACTGTAATTTACTTTATTTGTTTAAGATTTTCCAAGAGATCCGCTCTCTAAACGTGTGGTTGCCTGTATAAGTGTTCTACTGTTACATCTGTGACCTAATCACATGTACACACACACACACACACACACACACACATCCCTACTTCAGGGAACACAGCTAAAGAGACACAGGTCCATTTGTTAGACAGCAAACGATGGTGTCCTTTTAAAGAGGAAACAGCCTCTTTGAGTCCGTTTCTATACCAGTCCTTCATCCCACAACAGTTGCTGCCTGAGATGAGAGGGCCTTAATAGGAGCGTCACAGCCTTACTTTGGAGGAAAAGCCCCTTTTAAAGGCTGGGATGTGACTTTTTACTAATTAGATTCCTCTCTCTATTTTTAAGTCTGCCTCTCCCTGTCTTCTAAAGAGTCTCTCTCTCTCTTCCTATCCTTCTCTCCCTCTCCAAGTCTCTCTTTTCCTATCCTTCTTTCCCAAGTCTTTCTCTCTCTCTCTCTCTGTCTCTCTCTCTCTCTCTCTCTCTGACCTCATTCCCGAGCTCTGCTATCCTAAGGGAGCACACTGCTTTAATCAAAGCACCACTTTAATGCAATGAAACCAGTGCTCATCAAAAAGAAGAAGAAAGATCAATAAAAATATACTTCCTTTCTAGGTGAGACAAATCGCCCAGGGAGTTGTAATGGCAGTCACACAGAGCTAAACAGACCAAAAGAGACTTGCGCACAAGACGAATCACAAACAGTCGACGCCACAATGAGATCCCAGAATATTTTTCGTTGCTTTGCTTTATTTATGTGCTTTTCCCCCCTTCAGTTAATACTGTGTACTGTATGCAAGATACATTTTCTCATTGCTGTCAATCACAAGACAGAACAAAAGTATTACGATTACCAATCAACGTCCATTGAAGGATTAGTTCATAGCTCATTTGATTTCAGTTGCATTTTTATAGTTCTGATGTGTTTTGAATGTAAAATGTTTTATTTACCTTTGAAATAGTATAATTTTAGATAGTTTATATTACAATTAATGATACAGTACAGTCCAGTAGGGTAAGTAAAATCGTTTAACTGTACATTACTGCTTTGAAATGTAGTTTTGTGTGAAAGGGGACAACCATATATATACAGTATATATATATGGCAGTCTCTCTCACACATGCACGCACGCACGCATGCACACACACCACACCCACACCACACGCACGTACACATACACCACAAGCACGCACGCACACACACACCACACACACACACCACACGCACGCACGCACACACACACACACCACACGCACATGCACCCACGCACACACACGCACACACACACACACAGTTACTCCTTTCTCCTCCATTTCCTCCTGTCTCTCTTCTCAGAACGTCACGCCATCTTTCACTCGTCTCTCTCTCTCTCTGTCATTTCCTCTCTCTGCCTCTTCTATCTCACTCCCTCACTCTCAGAGCCCAGGCCCGCGGGGCGGACATATGGCGGTGTAGGGATGTGACTGGATGTGACATCAAGAGGGAGAGAGAGAACGAGAGAGAGAGGGAGGAGGAGAGATGGAGAGAGAGAGATGAAGAGAGAGGGAGGAGAAATGGAGAGAGAGAGGGGAGAGAGGGAGGAGGAGAGATGGAGAGAGAGGTAGAGAGAAAGGGAGGAGGAGATGGAGAGAGAGCGATGGAGAGAGAGGGAGGAGGAGAAATGGAGAGAGAGAGGAGAGAGAGGGAGGAGGAGAGATGGAGAGAGAGAGATGGAGAGAGAGAGGGAGGAGGAAAGATGGAGAGAGAGGTAGAGAGAAATGGAGGAGGAGAGATGGACAGAGACATAGGAAGGGAGAGGTGGAGAGGATTTTTCTCTCATCCTATAGCTAGAGATCCTCCGTGGTGTCTCATCTCCAGCCTCAGCCCACAGCCTTCATTCAACCCCCCCCCGTCCCCCCGCTTCCTACACTAACCTCACTTTATTATGGAGCTCATGCATGGCTGACAGCACTGCAGCTTTTTATAGACACACACACATCCACTGGTAAAGACACTGATGAAGGCAGAGTAAGAGAGTAAGAGCTTTGCTTGATGGCCAGAATAGAACTGGTGCTATAGAGGCACTGTCCCTGTCTTTTTCTTAAACTGGTGACAGACTAAGGCCAAAACATTAGTCCAGAATAGCACTGGTGCTATAGAGGCACTGTCCCTGTCTTTTTCTTGAATTGGGGAGTACTACCATGCTTTTTAAGCATCTTTGAATGTTATTTTTATGAGTTTCGTGTCCTGTTTGTCTCATTGTAAGACTGAATCATCTGTCAAAGACGATAATACAACCTGCAAATATAAAGCAACTGTAAAGGCCAAAATAAGGCCACTGTAAAGGCCAAAATAAGGCCACTGTAAAAAGAAAGAGGGATGAATTTGATGGGAGACAAGCCATAATGTGGAAGGCCAGACTACACTGTGACACAGAGGAATATATTCAGCAGGAGACAGTGAAGAGACAGGGTTCATTAGAGCTGTCAAACAGGAAGTGCTGATTAAGACGTCTTTGTTGTTGAAACTGGGATTCAAAATGGAGTCTCAGCAGAGAGTCTCAGAGACAAATGTATGTAAATCTACAAAGGCACCTTTTGAACACCCGACCACAAGGAAAGAGAGGACGAGGGGAACGTGGCAGCTTTTGTTGTTGTTTTGATGAAGCCCAAAAAGGGCTTCAAGTCTAAAAGCCCTCTGATTTCTGTCTCGTCATGGCAACCTTCTCGTTGACTACGGTTGCGTTTTATATATTTTTTTTCCTTCTCCACAGCGAACACACAGAAAGAAAAAATAAATCTCTTCTGGTATTCTCTTTGATCCTCTCAGAATAGCGGCAGAGTGGGTGGGGGGCTGAAGAAGAGGGAAACAAGACTCATATCAGTGCAGAGCTGGTGTACACAGTCTCTTCATCTTCCTCTCCTGAATTCCACTACCCCACTTCTCTCCACAGGATCAGACAATGCCCTGCTACAACTTGCTGGTTGCCGGGAGCAACCTCAGTTTGACCCCCCCCCCTAGCTTGACCTATGGGAAATGCCACAAGAAAATGCAGGAGGTAAAAGAGACAGCTAGAACCAATAAGCCTGAAACTGTTGGGGTGTGTGCTATAGTCCACTCAGATACACCTGTGCCTCTTGTAAAAGTATCTAGTTGATAGCAGTAATACATTTCCTTCCTGCTTGTTTTATTATGCAAGACCTAAACATAATCAAACGTAAACATCCATTTTGTATTAAAACCTTTGTAGTCCACTCAAGCCCACCTGTGTTTTTTGTAAACGTATCTAGTTGTTTGCGGTTAGCAGTAATAAATCCTAATTCAAGCAGAAAAGAATAATGTAAGAGCTGAACATTACCATATGCAAACATCCATTTTGTATTAAACCTAATCAGTGGCAAAATATCAACAGAATAGAGAAAAAACTTGAGGGGCCTTGGATTAGTATTTCTTAGTATATCTTTTGAGACTCCCTTCAAGACCATTTGTTGAAGTAGCCCTCCACTGTATTTTCTCATTTCCTCAGTGCTCCCACCTTTTTTAATACACTCTCCATATGCCTGTGTTCTGTTAAATGGGCAGTTTCAGCCCAAAGCAATTTACATTACCTCGTTAACCTGCAGATTGTTCTCATATTAATTGCGTTTCCTGTTCCTAGCGATTACGCCGTCATACTCCATGGATTTCTTTTTTTTCTGGTCCTGTTCTTTTCTCGACAGGAAGCCATTTTTGAGTTAAAAGTGGAACCGTTTTAACAAGTGTTTAATATGTGGGGATTTTTATAAGGTGAAATAAGCTTGGGACCGCTTTGGCTCATTTTAGACTGTAAGTAAAATGCCATTTTTTGTTTACATTTAAAGGGCATATAAAGGATTTCTTTCAGAAATTTTTGTGTCATTCCTCAGTGTCTATTAAGCACTTCTAAAATCATTTTTACACTTAATGATCTCTGTGTATTCTTTTGCTAATTGACCCTGGTATTCCTTTGTTACTACTAAGGTTGTACCTGCTGGTTTCACTTACTTCACACCTTTAATTGTTTGTTTGGTCTGGGCTATATGCCCCTTTAACGGCTTTCTAATAATCTAACAGGATGTGTGGTCTCCCTCACTTTTGTTTGCGACCACTGAGCCGTGGTCATAACAAAGTTTGTAATTAAAACCAACAGTAACAAGTTTAAGCGACAGCAACAAGTGTGTGAAGCAATGTATGGAGCAAAAATAAAATTGGAAAATGTGATATCTGGGAGCACTTTACAATCAGCCCAACTCATACAACTAGAGTAATTGGCTAATTATGCAAGGCCACACAAGGCAAGCAGAAAAAAAAGACCTTGAAAAGAAACAAAAAACAGTTGTAAATGGAGAAATAAAATTGCTAAGAAGCAACAATTCAGCCAAAAGCAATATAGCACAAATACATATTTAATCTGGATTTAAGAGTACTAAGGCTAGGAGCGAATCTCAGATCTTTCGGAAGTTGGTTCCAGCTACGTGTTGCACAGTGGCTAAACGATGCTTCACCCTTTTTAGTTTTAACTATGGGGACGGGTCATCTCCGTTGTGACAGTGTCTTCCCAGAAATATATCACCAGGAAATACCACAACGTTTGTTCAGCGCTCAAACAAGGCCACTGTGAAACACCATCAAAACCCAGGAGGAGACTGGCTTCCCTGTGAATGCCATCGGTGCATGACATGAACACACAGTGGAATTCTACATTCTACATTCTACATTCCATATGTTCCCATGGCCACTAGACCATAAAAGGACAATCATCTCCATGGAGACAGATGGATTTAAGGGTCTCAGTCTCACACCATCAAATGTGCAGAGTGGAGGCCACAGTAATGATATTGCAGCCTTTTCAGGAAGCAACCCACAGTGTCTATGAGGATGTTGCATCTCTGATCTCAGTTATCCAGTGTGTGCAGGCTCTCAAAGCTTCCTTGTTCTTTAGACATTATCAGGCTCTCAAAGCTTCCTTGTCCTCTAGACATTAGCTTGTCTTTCTGGACTGGTTCTGCAGCTCCTGATCTTCTACTTCCATGAGGTCCAATGGTAGGCAGGCCCACAGGCCCACACTATCAGCTAGCTGGCAGAATAGTGTTTCAGAGAACACAATGGGCTCCACGCCCTCATGCACAAGAAAAACGTCAATTATCCAAGTCCTCTATAAGTGCCTCCAGACAGTCTAACACATAATAGGCATCGCATACCCTTTAATTCATCTTCCAACATTGTGTTGCAGTTTGCGATGATCTATTTCTATGTCTATTTCTATATCTGTATCGCTCTGTTTCTAGATAGAGATAGAGTTGATTGAAAAAAAATAGCATGACATAAAGATAAAATGAACATACCATGGCAGTCCCAAGCCAGGCTTCTCTGCCAGCTTGGTCTTGCCATGTAGTCATTATCTTGATTGAAAGGTGTGCCAGCTCCCTAGTAGGACCATCATCATCGAATGACCCCTCACCTCTGCCAACGAAGCCTACAAAAACCACGCTAATATCCACAGGTTTTTAATGCTATCCAAACACTTTCTGTTCAGTGCATGTAGACCCGGCGTTCCTGCAGTATGTGCATAGACACTACTCGCCTTGCAACAGTTGCACAGCGCTGGCTGAAAAGATACAAGTCATTGGTCAGAGGATTATGCATACACATGCATGCAATTTCACCAACCAAGCGAAGTCTTTCATTGGGCTTTTGTTGCAGCTTACTTTTTTTTACTGCCAGTCCCTTAATGGCTTGTTTTAGCTAGGTACAAGTGAGTTCAATCTAAACACGTTTACTAGTCAAACCTTGTGAAACATTAGCTGGAGACCTATTAACCCTTTTAGTGGAATGGAAAGGTTACGGGAGGTCCGGGAGAAACCCCATAGCAAGCCTTATCACACTTTGTTATCTTAGCTATCTTAGTTATGTTATGTTACCATAGCAACCCTCATCACCCTTTGATCAAGGAGCAGGAAGTCACATGTTTCTCAAAGACAAAATTGTACCATTACAATACTTGTTTAATAAAAATAAAACAGAATTCAAATGTACGTTTGATGGCAGCCTAACATATACCGTACAATAAAGTGCCTATGCAGGGTGAATACAGTTTTAAAGTTGTTGTACAATTTAGTCAATAATTAACATTACTGTAGGAAAAGAGCCTTGAAGTCACATTTGCCGTCTGCACTACACGATCTGCGGCAAACTAAAAACACATTCCTTATCGTTTGAAGGCTGCTTAATAGGACACATGTGGGATTATTCCGTTAAATTTGTACATTCATACAGTGGAAATGTTAAGAGATTAACTGATAAACATGGTTGCTTGGAACATGGCGTTATAGAGACAGCTATGTTACCACTGTGGATTGGCTGAGTTGATGTTCTGCCAAGGTGCGAGAGTGAGTGAGTGGGTGAATGTGTCTGTTTGGTGTGTGTGTGTGTGTGTGTGTGTGTGTGAGTCTGTGTTTGTGTGTGTGTGTGTGTGTGTGTATGTATTTGTGTACTATTGCAAGCTGTGCTGTGACATTGTGCAGTAAAGGCCCAACTATATCCTACAAGGTGAACACACAGAGGTGGTGATGCACAGTGAAAGTTAAACTGTACTCAAACACATGGACACACGCACACAAAAGAAAAACCCAAGCACTGCCGTTTCCACGGTGACTCGTTTGTACATAAACAATACCTGCAAATGCAAGCCAGGTAATACATACAATATAGAATAAACCACATGCCAACCCATTCACATAATGCCATATACTGATACATTTTCATCAGAATCTTGTCAGCATACAAATGTGTGTTCCCCTGGTCATCGTAGATGTCCTTGCTCTGAGGACGGGTTATGAATGACCTGTCGCCTGTTAAAAGAAAAAGACCTAGGACGGTTTCATTTTCAAACCACTTACCATTTCTCAACAGGACTTGACTGGGAAAACCACTGCACGCACGGCTTCTTACATGTGACAACTCATTATTCACGACAGCCCACCAAGGTGTGTGTGTGTGTGTGTGTGTGTGTGTGTGTGTGTGTGTGTGTGTTCATGGTTTAGAAAGCGATATTCAGGTTCAACAGCTATAAATGGGTTCTTCAATTGGAATATCTATATTATAACGTTTACACTGGACAGTTGAGTCTGTTTCCATGGCAATTTCGCCTTGGACATGTGAAGTAAGTTAACTGACCTATCTTTATTCGTGCCTACTCGAGGGAAACAGCGTTAATAACTTTAAATCCTGTCTTTCTTTTGGGCTTCGGACAAAAAAAAGTGCACCACAAATTCAAACTTACCTACCCAGTCAACTGGTCTAATTAATGAAAAGACATGAAAAAGAGAATAGCTAATTTTTACTGTAACGAGATTTAAAGAACCAAGTCACTAAAATGATCCGATTTTCCCATCACTACTCTTTACCTAATTGACGGCAGAGTGATGCTGTGGGACTTTTTACAGATTTGACAGCAGAGTGATGCCGTAGGACTTTTTACAGATTTGACAGCAGAGTGATGCCGTGGGACTTTTACAGATTTGACAGCAGAGTGATGCCGTAGGACTTTTTACAGATTTGACAGCAGAGTGATGCCGTGGGACTGTACAGATTTGACAGCAGAGCAGTGCAGTGGTGCTCTTCACCTATCGGGATGGAGTCTTTATCAGCCTCAGGAGCTGGAGCTGTAAATGTCCTCTTTTTTAAACCACTCCACTTAACTCTTCCGTCCGTATCCACGGAGAGTACCTCTGTCTAATATCGCTGTAAGTGGTTGGTGAAGACATTAGACACACCAGCACCACCAGCAGCTTCTCCACTAGCCCTGAGGATTTCCATTAGCTCTTCAATCGCTTTCCAAGCCCCCTCGAGCCTCAAAAGTAACTAAATAAATAAACCTCAAACTGCACAGACCACTGACATTTTTCTTCTTTTTAATTTTTTTTAAGACTTTACTATCTATCCTCGCTCACAGGGAAATAAAATCGGAGGCTGACTTTTTGCCTAAATCCAGAGTTAAACCTTTTCGTGGTCCCATTGCACCAGCTGTAGCCATGGGGCATTGGGGCTTAAAGGTTTTTCTCTTTCTTTGAAATAGCGGAAGCCTAACAGTGTTCTAGATACAGAAATAAAGGCTTAATGTGGCGCTGTCGCGTTAAATCCTACAACACGTTTAATACCTTAACTCACCAGGTCGTTGTCTGAGTAACGGTGGCTGGGTCATGGCTGACTTGGTTCAGACCCCCCCCCATCCACCCACCGCTACCCCCCCACCCCCCCCCCACCCCCTCCACAACAACCCCCAGCCCCACCTCCCCTTGGGAACCTTAAGGGAATTAAACCTGTCGTTGAGCAATCCATGCCTCAAGCGCCGTAGTAATCTATGGCGGAGATCAGGTTTAGATTTATACTCGAATCAATGGACGCAGTTTTTATGTGACATCACCCTTTATCACACACAAAATGGAGGCTTTCAGACAAATGAAAGTCTTTGATGGCGAGGTTGAATGACCGCACGGCTGCTTTTAAAACAGCATTACTAGTGCGTTAGGGACATTCATTGAGAGCTAAGAGAAGTCATACATTGGAGAAACATTCAGCTCTGCCCCCCCCACTTGCCAGCGCAAACCCCATTTCAGAAAGGAGCATAATGCTGTAGGAAGGCATAGCCGGGGAGTAGGTATGATCTCCATCCCACTGGGAGTGCACATGGAGCCTCGTGATGAAGCCACTCTGCCGTCGCCAACACAGTTTGATAAAAGGCACAATTATCAAAGGGCCGATGGTTTCATCCAAAACATTTCTCTGAACAAAAACAACAGATAGGAGGGGGACAGAAATAATCCAGCATACCTAAAACAACAGACAGGAGGGGGACATTGATATAATCCAGCATACCTAAAACAACAGACAGGAGGGGGACATTGATATAATCC
>JAVQIZ010072803.1:0-19133 GCA_036023535.2 Galaxias brevipinnis
GTCTATATAGACTGCAGCAGCTTTTGATAATGCATACGTAGCCTATAGTGCAAATAATGACATTGTATAATGAGTAGGCCTATTGCAGCATGGCATGACATCTTAATGTGACGTTTAAATGTAACTTCACTTAACCATCTCTTAAGCTAAATGATAATTTTATTCAGTTCGTCAACGTCTATGGACGGATATTTATAGGGGTTCGTTCGCATTTTGCTATGTAAGTGTGCGCCCACAGAACTACAAGGCAAAAAAATACGCAGCGCTATCAATGCAAGTTATTTGCAACAGGTCATGTTCAAATCAATCGGTGCTACCGTACCGCGAGCTCATTCACCGGCTCACAGAAATTTCTACTGAGACACAGACGAATCGCCACACGGACGGATCTCCATCACAGAGACACATTGCAACACGCATAGATCTCGAAAATGCAGATTTCTGCAACGGTAGAAGTGTAGCAAAAGTCACGTGTAAAAACATCCAATTGAGAGGCCTGCGTGAGTTGTAATGTATGCTTGTCTGTATTTACGTACGTATTTACAGATTTGTCTACACATTTACAGATCTATGCACGCATTCACAGATTTGTTTACACATATACAACTCTCAATACACTTGCAAATCTGAATACAGACGGATCTTTTTTATACACTTACAAACCTTATTACGACGCAAGGATTGAGATACAGATACACAACTCTCCACACGCATTTGCAAATAGTTTTGCTACAATAATGACCCCATAACTTCTCAAATGCAGATGCAGGTTTCTAATAAATGTAACAGCTTTGAGATTTTTTTTTACAGAACGTAAATTCAACGGTGTCTATCTAAAATATATTCTTATCTTACAACTTATAGTCATGGCAAACGTTAGTTGGCTAACTAATTTATACGTTTGAGGGTGACTGGTTAACAGGCTTATTTGGTTTATGTGACGGGACCTTTGACATGCAGCGTGCAAATATTATTAACAACACGGGCCAAAAAAACACTTACTTGTCAAAGTAGAAGCGACAGTTGGAGCAGTGCATTATTGTCCAGCGGTCTGTCTTCTGTGTAAATGCTTTTGTAATAGGCTACAATATTTTGTTTCATTTACATATTGCAAAATATTTTTCTGACTTGAGACGCAGCCTCACTGTGGAGAGATTTATAATTCACTTGTGTTCTCATTAACAAGTGAAGTAAAGTTAAGTGAAGCTGCACAAATAAAGTTAGGATAAGATGATTGATCATAAACTAAGAAAGGTGTGTTACTAAAAGCACAGCAATTTAAGTACTTTGAATTAGTAACTATCCATCTTTGCTGTTAGGGGCTTACTGATGTGAAAATAGTTCTGGGGCTTTTCCCATAGTGGTGGTTGTCTGGAAGCCAAACAGCTGTGTTTCTGAGGGGGGAGTCCGTGGTTACTCAGTTTCTCAGGTGGTTGTTGTTCTCAGGCGATCAGTTTTGAAATATAGACATGATATAAAGTGACTATACACAAACCATATATCCTATAATGCCTAATATTTTTTAATTTTTTAATAATCGGTGGTTATATATGGATTAAGAACTGTTTGCCTGTGGCCTCGTTTAAAAAACGAATTTACAACCAATTTTGATCTTAAAGGTCGACATGATCGCTCCTTTTTCTGTCCACTGCCACCGTTCACAAGTAAAACCGGAAATGCTTGTAACTGAAGTGTTTGTAACTGTCCAACATAAGTGGTGGGAACATTTTTCCAAAGCCATTTCCCAAGAAGTGCAAGAACTTTGAATTAAACAATTTACCAGCCCGCCCCTCAACACGAGCATACGTCATGTCACATGACGTTACTCAAGTATTAAAAAAAAAGTCAAAGTTTGCAGACCACGTAGAATTAGGCCTAGTTTTTTTTAAAGCCTTACTTTGACATGAAAATGATCTTATCTCTAAGCAAAGACTTGACGTAGCCTAAGTTTCTAGGCCGCAAATGTGTTGAAGGATCTGGTGAACATAGTCTTAGCTTTCATGGATGATTTGATGACAATTATCAATTAAAGGTGCGAGAAATTAATTGCCAGACACAAGGTGTTTTGAATTCAAAACAGGATACGATGTTCTATTGTGTGTCAAATTTAAAAAAAAAAAACTAACCATGGCTCTTCCTGACTAAACCCCCATTTGTGCTAGTATTATGTTGACACCGCAGATTGTAAGGCATGTACAGGTGCCGTAAATTTTTGATTGTGCATAAGTTACAAATGGGCAACTTAGAACCTGCAAGGCAGGCCTATTTTATGCTCAATATCTTTTAGGAATCAAGCATAAGCACACCGTCGGAAATGATCTTGAGACTAAGTTCAAACTATAAATCTAAGACATTGGCCCCCAGAAATGACAGTGAGATCTTTAGGCTGTTTACAAGTTTAATCAGTGTGTTTACGCCAGCAAAGACCCCTAGCACAAGCATGCTCATGGTGGCTTCATTAGCCACAACATGGTGACATTTTTAAGTAGTCCTGTCTTGCATTTCATCCTTTTCTTTTTCACAATTGATATGAATCTTAATTAGGTAATTTCACTGTAAGTCTATAAAATTATTTAGCTAGATATTTCCTTGATATAATCTTCGTTAAAGAAGAATGTGAATAAAGGAAGTGGATGTGGTGAGTTCACAACCTGTTCAAGTCAGTTTTACCTCTGCCTGCAGCATTATGCAAGTCTGCTATAAAGTCTGCAAGGTAAGTACATCTTGTTGGAAAACAGAGAACATGCAATACAGTCCCATCTGTTAATTGTACGGTCAGAATATTGCAAGGCTGTTTTGACCTTATATGGGGGTGTTGGTCCTAGGTTAGAAAAACAACTGAAAGCCGGATGTTCTAGAATAGGTATACAGTGGAGAGATCTTCATGTGGCTGTTGAAGCCGTAGGTTCAAAGACAAAGGCTTATTTTGGTGTGGCTTTACAACGAAGTTGAACATCAGTGTGATATTGTGGCTATATAGTGTAGGTGTAGGAAGATAGCACAACTACGGGGCAGATCGGAAGTAAACAATTTGGGATATGTGTTGCACCTAAATGTGTTGCACCTAAATGTGTTTACATGTAGGTCTGTAGGTTTACATGTATAATGCCCGTCTTTTTTATCCTCGTGTTGATTCAGCTCTGCTCATTTGACCACACCAAAGATTCTCCTTATTAATAATAATAATAATAATAATAATAATAATAATAATAATAATAATAATTAATATAATAATACGTTTAATTTGTGAAGTGCTTTACATTGTACAAACAATCTCAATGCACTACAACAACATTTTACAACACCTTATGTGTTTTGTATGTGACTCATAGCTTTGCGAACAGAGCCGCCTCCCATATGGACCTTGCAATGCATCACCTTCTGAGTTCTAGTATACTTTGCTAGAGAGTCGAGCAGAGTAGCAGAGTTTGAGGATCCAGACCGCAGAAGAAAAGTGTTGACAAGAGATCAGATTCCCAGTGTTGCAGCAGCGGAGAGAGGCATGGGTAGAAACCACAGCAGATGATGTTTACTGTAGTGTAGTGACAGTGTGGTTAGAGGAGGGAGGGGAGGCATACTCCATGCTGTTGAGATGTAGAGGGAGCATATGGGGCATCCAGAGCATTGTTTTGGACAGCCTCACCTTTGACCTCTCTGTAATCTGGCTGTGATGACTGGGCACTGATCCCACTGCCTATGAAGAAAGGCATCTTCTCAACCTTTCAGTGCCTGTTCCCCCCCCCCCCCCGACGCCTTTTCTTAAACGCTTAGAATCCAGCGCGCAAACCACAGCTGCCGCCCACAGACATGTTCAGCCGCCACCCCTCTTGATCCACCTACGGGCGCCCGCACTTATCTGCACAGCCCTCTCATCATGCATCCCCTTGCATTTCCAAATGTTTAGAATGCTAAACGATGTGCAGTTTAAAGGTGTTTGTGCCCTGGAGGCTATGCAGCCCATGGGAGATGAAGAACCCTGGGGCAGATCCATTACATGTTGAAATATAAAGTTCATTCTATGTCCAACCACACACACCTGTTATGTTGGTTGGGAGTAACATTTTACTCATCCATTGTATATGCAACCTTCACCTCTGTGATCACTTGTCTGCTCTGGGGATTTGTCAGGCTGCAGGCGTTTTTTTGTTGTTGCTTCGGTTTCTTTTCAGATTTGTCAGAATTTGAAGCAATATGGATACATACAACTAAACGCTCCACACCAAATCCCCAGCCAATTATAGCAAAAATGTGTAGTATTTTGTAGTGAGGAAGGTTTTTGATTGAATTGAAACAATTATTGAGCAATAGAAAAGTGATAGGAATGCTCAATTTGAGTGCCGTTACTGAATGAAAGGTTGATAATAGAAGCATAGTGTGGTGAAGGAGACGGTGGTGGACGAAGTGACTATGTAAGAAGAGTAGGGGATTGTGGAGGAGACTGATATTCAAATTGTAAAGACACTTTTCCTCCGGCTAGAGAAGAGTATTAGAGCAAAGTTTAAAGATAAAAAAATTTTTTCATGTTAACATATCTGATCTCTGTCATCTGTGGTGATTGAAGATGTAAACCTTTGCATTGTCTTGCTCAAAATCACAATTTAATTTTAACAATCCAAGGATATGACGTAATAATACCGTCATGCAACAATGCAAGATAAGCACTTTGATGGAATAAGGAAGTGGGTTTAGAGCAGATTAGTAATTTGGAGTTTTCAAGTAAGCATACCTTCATGTGACCATCCACATCACCTGTAGATTTCACAGAACCTTCTTCTCTAAACCGCTCTCAGCACGGCCAATCAAATGTTTCTATTCTATCGTAATTTCTATTCTATTGAACTTCCATCTGGTTCAAGACAGTTCCCGCTGTTTCAACTTAACTAAATGTTTAATTAGACCAAATAGAAAAGGTAGAGCACAAAAGCTGTTATGAAATGCACTAAATTTAATATATATTTCTGTGATAGAGTAACCAAAGTAAATTCAGCAATCTACGAAAAAGTAATAATACATTGAATTTGAGGGCGCCTTTCAAGACACTCAAGGTCACCTTACAGTATGTATACAATTACAATATACAATAATAATTAGTACTCAACATGTAGCTTAAATTTGTAATAAAGCCTCTTCACAGTTTTGAAAGTCTGGTGCAATGCCAAAGTGGCAATCGAAAATCTTGGTAAGATGTGAATTAACCATCAACTTTTCATTATATAATATCATTTTTCAACCATGTTTTCCCTTAGAACTCTCATGAAACCAGCATCTTTATATTCCTAATAGATCACTGTATTTCTGTATTCCCTTCTGAATTGGGTGGTTGACTAATGGGATATGCTTAAACGTGGCACAGCAAATGTAATATTGAATTGAGGTGTCTGTAATTTAAGGGGTTTGAGATTAACATTCTAGTCCCAAATTAAAAGTTTAAGATATTTTTTTATGATTATGAAAACATTTGTTTTATAGCACTATAGCACTATAGCATTTGCTTTTATTTCTTACCATTGTTACAAAGTCTTGAAAGCACATTAGTATTCAATAAAAATAGCTATTTTGATGTTAGATAACTCTTCAACGAGTAATTGTATCCTAAAAAGCCTCAAAAGCGATACCTTCTCTTGTGAGAGAAGGGTGAACATAAAATGAAAATGTCTTATGGTAAAATGAACTGACAATCTACGTACTAGACCTGTTCAGAATGAATGTTCTGTAAACAGTATCCTATATCACGCAAAAGTGAGTACCTGAGTATCTGTGCCTGTTGGCCTCATTTGAAGACTAATCTCATGACTAGACAGGAAGTGGTAAGTATGTTACTGTTTTACTTTTTTCTTCATGCGCCTCATGATTGTTGTTTTACTGAGAAGAAAACATGACTTCTCACACATATTTCTTAATGTGTTACTAATGTGACTAAATATGGATCATCTGAAAACACATTTTCACCAACCACCTAGAGTAACAATATGATAGGTTGTTTAAGGCTACTGTGGTGATAAGGATGGATACGTAAAGCTAATGTACTGGGACAACTTTCCCATAGCATCTTCAATTCCAATATCTTTGTATTTGCCTTTACTTTTCTATCTTAGTTTAACTTCCATGGACAAATACTGGCAAGCTATTAAAAGGGCAAGGACAACTGTCACTAACTTGGATCTGTTGAGCCAGTACAATAGGGTCTACTACCCCATCAGCACTGCCTCTCGTTTTTCCTACCATTATAGAACATAATAGGCCCATACTGCGATACTACAGTACAACCTAATATACTTACGTACATACATACTGTTGTTCAAAACAGGATTTAATTTTTTATATTCCTCAAACTCCTATTTGACATTACATACTACTATTGCATAATGTTCATTTTTCCACCATGTTACCTCTTCTGTTCACATTTCACATTGCGTTTATCAAAGAACGAGAATATGTACATTTTTAATAAGTTTTTCTAACAAACAAACAAAAAAATCCTATCAGCTGTTCTTGTATTGCCCCCTCCTTCTTTCTCTTCTGGTAGGTGGTAGTAGTGAACGCTCACTGCTGAGACAGTGCAGTCGAAGTTAGTGTCTGTGGATGTCGAACAGCTGAGTTCCCGCTTTACAGATTGCAACACCAAGGTGGGGATGAGACATGGCAACCAGCTGGTTGATTGCCTTGCTGCTAATCCCTACAATCACACAAGCTCAAAGTGGAGACGGAGAAGGAGACAACGGTAAGATGCTTTTAAATGATTTTCATAGTCATGGTTTTGTTTGCCAGGTCGTCATTTATTTATTTAGCCAGACAATATTAATAATGTATAGATGTAATGTAGAACAGTGCATTTATTTGGTGATGCATACCTTTGGTTATAGGTGAAAGTGAAAGGTCCACCAAGTACATAGGTAAACCTGACACTGATTTGGAGCGACAGGAAAGTTTCTGCTTGAACATCCAACTTTTGACCGGACTCATAACCTTTTGTGTTTTCTTTCCACCCCTGCAGAACCCAACATATTTTGTACCTCTCACATCAATTCTCTCTCAGATAATAGCCTGACCTGCACTGTTGATGAAATTGATGGTGAAAATGACAGTGAGGTGGACGAAATATTTAATATTACTATATGGTAGGTTTATATGGTAGGTTTAAAACTTGAATCGTAAGCTAAAGTTCATTTTGACATCAGTTTTCAGATTTACAAGAACTATGTACTTTTGTTTCACAGCTTCCGTAACTTAAATACACTTAATGCTTCATGCTTCACGGAACCTGGCAACAACATTACGTCTGAAAAACTGGAAAATGTAATTACAATTTACAATGTAACCTTTCACTTAAAAGGAGGTGACACATTCAACAGGATGATTGACCTAAAGAAAATAGGTAAATAAGGATAATTCCTATTTTAAAACATTAATTTGTCTAAGTACTTATCATTAAGAAATAGATGTCTATAATTATGCGTCACAATTTTAAAAAGGTTTCTTTTTTTTTTTTTGTAAGTCAGACCCAAGAGTCCCTGGGTGGTGAACGCAACCTTTCAGCAGAAGTTCAATCGTGCAGAAATACACATTGGCAATCGATATCTGAAAGATTACCTACAACCAGACAAGCAACTGTTTGAGCTACACCTGTGGAGTGAGGAACACACATTGGTAGAGCAATTCGACCTTGTGTGCCTCATCAAATACATTGTTTTTCCACATAGGTTGTAACTGACCTTTTAATAGTTTTTTTGGTAATTATTTGCCTCCTTTATGTGTGCTGCTATTCGGCCCTGGGTATTTCAAAATAGGACTTCAACATCACCTCTGGGCCTTTATTTATCGAGGGGGAATACCTTCAAAAGGACGCCGAGTATCATGTGAAAGTTCGAGCCATTCCAACGGGTGGCTACTATGTAGGCTACTGGAGTGACTGGAGTAGCCCTCTGAGTTTCATTACCCACAGTGGTAAGATTCATGTCCATTTATAGACGTACATATTTACATAAACAAATGGCTTTTGGAGAATTATAAACCACCAGAGCTTTCTTGGACGTGCACTCTCCTCCATTCCTCATTAGTCCCCACAGCTCCTGAGCTGAAGGTGCAGCCGTTGGTGTACGTCTTGTTTGTTGTCATTCCTGTTCTGCTGCTGATCTTTGTCTGCCATTGGAAGGAAACGTAAGTGTAACTACTGCTCTCTCCCTGCAACAAGTCAATACATAACTGTGTGTATATCTAATATTGCCCTGTGAATGTTATTTTTTGGTTGATGGCTTTCCATCCTCACAGGATACACTCTTACATATGGCCCGGCATTCCACACCCCAAGCACAAAGTTTTGCAGATTTACCAGCCATGCAAAGTAATTCACTGTCCTTACAGTATTAGCACCCAAACATAAGATTTGAAATGGATTCCATGTAAGAACATTGATAGTTGTGTTGACAGAATCCACTTATATTCAGACTGGAGTATGAATATGTTTCTGATTCTACAGGGCCCTCTGATGACTTTCAAGCCTGAGGTATTACGTTTTCAAAGTATCCAGCAAGGGGAGGAGCTTTTTCCTGCCACACAGACCGTGGATGAGCATGGTGACATCATGGAGGTAAAGGGTCAGTACAACATCCAGGAGAGTCACTCGCAGGAGTCCGACTGTAGCTGCAGCACTGAGGAGTCAGAATCCATCCTGCTAAGTGGAGGCTCTCCAGCTGATAGCAGAGCTTCGTCCCTGGGTATCTTGGAACTCCCCAACGGACCAACAGAAGAGAGCCTCCCTGAGTTACATGGATGTAAACAGAAAGGCAAGGACGAGGCCTATGTCACCATGTCCAGCTTTCACCAGATTAAGTGCAATTGAGGTTGAATGAGTGAATATTGAGGAAAGAGGAAAAACAAAGAATGTTCACCTTGCTGCTTATTTCTCTTTTGTAACTTCCAATTTAGCACACATTACTAGTAAAGCACCTCTTTACCAAGGAGTAGACATTAATATACACAACTTTTATTCACTAGGTAACATCCTACTAAATAACACAAGTTATATACAGTATAACATATTTTTATCATCCTATACGATACACCTCATTCCATTGGTGTTGCTTTTCCTATTGATGGGTACAGTTGAGTACAATGCTGCATCTCCATTTCCATTTTGTTACTACAGTATGACCAGTTATGTCATCCAGGAGCCACCAAACACAATCCTGCATTTTATTTCGCACAACAAACACCTCATAGCTTACAACAGGTGCAATACAACTATGAATGTTGCTAATCTTGAATATATTTGTATGTGATAAATAAAATACATTAAAAATTCTTGCCTGATTCAGTATGGATTTCCAATGCTATAATTTTCTTTGTGATTGTAATATCTGGTAGGTGCCCATCTCTTCTAAACAATTATATACGTACATGTACTTAAGATATTGTTATAAAATGTTAATTTACAATATCAATCATTTCAGTCTACACCAATCCATGCCATTACAGCCAGACAATAACCCATTTCCTTCCCTTAGTAGAAGGAAACCTTAAACAGGAGACAAACCAAAATCGGCTTTCATGTTTGTTGATATTACTTTAATTTACAAGCAATCTTGTAAAATGTTGATTCCAGTGCATAATTAATATTGCGTGCAGTTCTTTCTTCAACTGTTGTCACATAGTAGACCCAAGCACAGGTAATTGGTGAAAGCTTTAATGGCAAAAATGCAGAAACAAAAGCAGGCACATGAACAGACAAGGACATACTCAATAGACAGGACTTAAAACCGAACCGAAAACACAAAAGAACCAATCAAACACAAGAACCCAGGTGGACACAATGACACAAACGAGGATAAGTGAAACCAATAAACTACCCAGATATACAAAGAAACAGTGTCTTGACAGCTGTTATCCTAAAATTAAAAAGGGGAACAGTTCTAACTGATGTGCAGCTTATGACATAATTTAATTATTAATAAAATAAATGTATACCACAAAACTGATTTTCAAGGCCACATGGGAAAAAACACAAAGCATTATTGTAAGATAAATATTAAGGAAACATATTCAAGTTGATTAAAGAAAATCAAATACAAAAATCCCCCATGTTATCTGGGAGTATGTCATTTACATATCATCCACATTATTTGCATAACATTATGAGACTGGCATTGATCATGATCACTGAAATTGAAAATGTCGACTTGAAACTCATAGTTTCCATGCACTTCTCATCATCAGAATGAAGTAGACATCACTGTCAATGGAAGCACTGACTCCAGAATAATAGTTTTCAAACTCCTCTTGGGTGACCTGCAGATAAAGAATGAGAGGTACTAAGCTTTTCGTCTAACCCACCTTGCCAATGGCAGACAGTTTGTAAACACAAGCCAAAATCAAATAGAGATAGAGAAAGAAATCTTAAACACTGCCCAGGAGAAAAAGAAAATAATGAAGCAATGAATGTTAATTGGGGTTTTTATATCTTTTATCAGCAATGTCTTTTAGTATAAAATCACGTTAAAGTGTTTTGTTGCTAGTCATTTCAAAAGAGATCAGGCTACACCACTATTGTCTGCGGTTTTAATATCCAGTCGGTCCTTTCTCATTACATTGATTTAGGTGCAGAAAAGTAGAGAGTAAAGTGAGAAAAGACACCATCTACAGTAAGAATCCCAGTGTTTCTACTATCCTACTACTCCTTTCTCAGTTTTTCTTTACCCTGATTAAGAAGTAAGAAGATATTAGTCAAAGTTTCCAGGCATTTTTCATCATGATAATGAAGTAGACGTCTGTGTCGATTGAAGCACTCACACCTGTGTAATAATTCATAAACTCCTCCTGTGTGACCTATTGTATTAAGAGGATAAAAAGATAGGTATGAATAAATGAAGTAGGGCACAATCATAAACATAGTGGGCCTCTGAAAGGCTAAAACCTCTCCAGAGCGTAGCATTTGCACTGTTATGTTGTAAGGTCAAAGAGTATGCACTGTTGCGTTGTAAGATCAAATAGCATAACCTATGCACTGTTATGTTGTAAGGTCAAATAGCTCACTGATAGGCCAGTGCTTAATACGTTGTGTTTACAGAAACAACATAATTTAGGCACTTTGTAACATTTGTTTGGAATAGTGCAATATTAATAAAGATGTCATATTAGTATTATTCTAAATTAAACAAAACATTTGGCAAATTAATACAGAACAACGTAAAAAATATGCAATGAATGTGTGAGGGGACAAAGTCAATGTCATGGCACAATGTGTCATCCTATTCATCAAGCATTGCACGCCAACTTAATTTTACCTTTCCATCCTTGTCATAAGGAGAATCGAAGCTGTCTAAGAATGTGCGGAATACTTGCTCTTCTGTCCACTCCCCATTTTGATATTTGGGGTGGTACTTGGCATTGTAGACACCCCTCAGGTCTTCAATTGTGATCACACCATCACAAGTCTTGTCCAGTTTTCTAAATGCCTGCATAATCACCTCTTTTCTGGCATTGGACATAGGGGGCTGCAAAAGAGAAAGCAAAGCAAGGCTAGTGTCATACACTTAACTCTTTATGGGGCTGATAGTTAACATATTTTTCATGTTATTTGAATTTCATCAGTACATTTACCCTGAGAGTCATGAGAAATTCATCAAAGTCAATCTGTCCACTGCCATCCCTATCAAAGCGTTGAAAAAGGGCAATGGCATCTTCCTTCTCAATAAGGACGCCATAGTCATTTAAGCCCTTCAGAAACTCTTTTAAATCAAGTGTTCGGTTGTTGTCATCATCCATTATCTTGAAAGTTCTGTCAAACAAACATTTATATATTGTTGGTAAGATATGTGCACATCATTCTTATTCAGTTTCACATCACTTTCTTCACTCCAAGTTTTGTACACAATAACTCAGTACTGTCACGTAGGCAGCTGGGTCAGGAGGATGATACGTTACTTTTCAGGATGAGGCACACTTCTCACCTGCCCAGGCCTTTTATGCCAGAGGAGCCACGTGACAGACATTGCAGCCTCAAGCGCTCCACTGGATCTGAGCACTCAGACAGCTGTCGTTTGGCACTCATCGCCATCTCTCGGTCATGCCTGGCAGTCCCTGCCATCACACTAAATACATTCAGAGAAAACAATTTCGGTCTGGTGAAACGAAATAACAACTCCGGTGAAGAAAAACAGTGTATACACATTTCAGTCAGTCAGAGTCATCTGAAAATCGACACCGCAATCGCTAGTACATCTACCTTTCGCCAGTAGCAGTTAGTTGGCGTAGCTGTGCTACTTCTTTTTAATATGTTCGATCAGGGGCCAAGGCCAGAGCAGGGAAGCCGAAGGGCACAGCAGGCGTAGTTAAAACGAACCAGTTTTTTTTAGATAGCCGGTATTTGACTGTTGGTTTGTCAGATGAACAAAAACTACAAATTCTAACCATTGTTGAAGAAGAATACAATTGCGTAAAGTGGATGCGGAGAACCTACCTTGGGCAATTTTACTTCCTTTGAACTGCTTTCCTGATCTCACCATCCACCCCTGCCAAACCTCGCACTTTTCCCCTCCCCAAACTTTCCGTTGTTTCCATAGAAATTATTTTCTTTTCCCTGATTGGAAGGCACATACTTGACGCCAAGCCACCCACGCATCGTTGTAACCATAGCATCACCATAAACATTGGACCTGCACTTAACTGGCCAACTAGCCTTAATTACTTAGCAATTTTGTTAGCGAGATAGCTGTCTATCTTGACTAATGGTCACATGTGAGCCACTACAAGCAACGTTAGTTGTCAACTTAAATTTATCTCCGAGTTAGGGCGCTAACGTAAAGTGACTAGTAACGTCTGTTGAGTCTGAAAATAAATACAAGATGGAGCCACAGGACGAAACGACGGTGAACCTAAAGGAAAATACAGCAGTTTGCTTTAAGTCATATATGATGAAAAATAGCACAAAAAGTAACCTCAACCTCTATGACCACCTCGCACGGCTACTGACCAAGGTGATGGATGAGCGTCCAGAAAATGCGGTTGATGTTATTGAAGATATGAGCCGCGATGTAAAGCGGGGCCTTCTTCATGACAACCAGAGTACATTGAGAGACCTGCCACAAAGTTCAGCTGCCCAAGTCTTGGCTGAGCAGCAGCGGACACTGTTTGCTCGGAGAGACGATGGAGACCAAGAAGAGGAATTGTCTGATATTTCTCTACCAAACGTGGGCGAGAGTACCTTCTACCTGGAGCAGGCTGGAGTGGGTCTGGGCAGAGAAGAAACGCACCGGTTATTTCTTGCACTCAAGCAACTGGTGGAATCTCAGCCTCTACAGCATTGCCGGTTCTGGGGCAAGATTTTGGGAACAGAAAGCAATTATATCATTGCTGAGGCTTTGTACAGAGAGGGGGAGGAGGAAGAAGAAGAGGGTAAGGAAGAAGCACCCGAGGATGAAGAGAGAGACGGTGCAATACATGATGAAGATGAGGAAACGGAGGTGGATGAGGTTATTGATCCACTCCCACAGTCTACCTACAAGCCACCACCTGTGGTGCCAAAAGAAAACAACCACACTGGTGTAAACAAATTCACCTACTTTGTGTGCAAAGAGCCAGGCCTTCCCTGGACTAAGCTGCCTGCTGTCACTCCAGCACAGATCACAGTCTCAAGGCAAATCCGCAAGTTTTTCACTGGGAGACTGGATGCCCCCATCATCAGCTATCCTCCTTTCCCAGGCAACGAGTCCAACTATTTGCGTACACAGATCGCTCGCATCTCAGCCAGCACACAAGTCAGTCCATTAGGATTCTACCAGTTTGGGGAGGAGGAAGGTGAGGAAGAAGAGGAGGGAGCCCGGGACAGCTATGAAGAGAATCCTGACTTTGAGGGAATTCCTGTGCTTGAGATGGCTGATTCTCTTTCCAACTGGGTGCATCATGTTCAGCACATTCTGCTGCAAGGCCGCTGTATTTGGGTGAATCTGGCTGAGAAGAGTGAGGAAAACTTTGATGAAGAAGGGGACGAAGAGGAAAAGGAGGAGGAACCAGACGAGCCTGAGCCTGAGGTGGGACCTCCTCTTCTGACCCCCCTTTCCGAAGATGTCGAGATATTCAACACACCACCCTGGAGCATCAAGATGTCTTCCACTCTCATCTCCCAGTATGCTGTTGCAGTACTACGCTCCAACCTGTGGCCAGGCGCATATGCATATGCTTGTGGAAAGAAGTTTGAGAACATCTACATTGGTTGGGGAATGAAGTTTGCAGGGGAAGGCTACACCCCATCTATTCCACCAATCCCACAGCAAGAGTACGTTAGTGGACCAGAGATCACTGAGGCCCTGGACCCAACTTTGGAGGAAGAGCAGGCACTGAAAGCCGCTTTGGAGGAGCAGAGAGCTGCCCAGGAGGAGAATGAGGCCCGGGATGGTGAAGAGGAGGAGGAAGAGGAAGATTGAGGAAGAATGTTTGCCTGAATAATAATTCACAATTAGATTTGAAGCATTGATTTGTACCAAAATACACAAAAACAAATTTCTAGATTATAGATCTAGCCTGACTCTCATAAATTAAAAGTTATTGCTACACAAAATATTGTATTTCAAGAGGTTTATTTTAGTCACACAACACTGGCATTATGTGGAACATTATCTTTTAGGATATAATTAATTAAAAACAGGAACAACATCGAGGTTTGACCAATTTTAACACTCAATTTCCAGCATCAAAGGAAAGTGCAGATATAAAAAGAAAAGTCTAACACATCTTAACCGAAGATCACCAGCATATGATTCGTAGGCTGTTAGCCAAGTACATATTACCTAAGATTAGTCATAAATTATTTTAACATATATGTTAAATGTATAAGGAGAGCACAGATTATCTAACGTGACATCACAATAACATTTTAACTGCCATTACAATAAGAACTTTACAGTGACCTGTGTGAACAAGTGAAATATATTATTATAAACTGCAAAGTCACAGTTGCTGACCTTTTCTGAAAACTAATAGTAAAACATACTACAAGAAAATAACACGATATACAAAAGTGCATTAATGACACAGACATGGAGCTGAACATCTGGCTAGTTGGAAAATTATATTTACAACACTAGAGTTGAACATTTCTGGTTAATCTATTGAATACCATGTATTTCATATGCATGCTGTTAAGTAAAATAACGTTGAACTATTCTTTAACCTCACTGCTCCTCCAACAAACCTTACTATTTTCCTGTTGACATACAGCAAATCCTATTTTTTAGACAACGTGAAACACATGTTTCTGATGCGTAACTCTCCCTGCCAGCAGGATGTCTAGATCAATTTAAGAAATGTTAAATGCAAAAGATTTTTGAAGGTCACTTTTCTTTCGCCCCTCCACCCCCCACCGATGGAGTATTTACAGTATTAATCAAATCAAAGGTTAAATAAGTAAACGTCTGCCATTTTTTCTGACAGTCCATAAAATGTATAAACTATATGGCAAAAACAAAAATGGCACAACTACGATCAAAGAGACATCCTTCATTTAAACATTTAATCACCCTATTCCTACACATTTCCTAACAAGGCTTACCTTACAGTCAACATAAAGTCTTTTAACTGTGTGCCTTTTCCTTTATAATGCTTGGCTGAAAAGATTTCAAGCATCTCTGTTCTTGGAATAGAGGTAGAGAGCATGTCATTTTTCAGAGTGAGAAAATAATGCCATATGAATTCATTACTAATTTACGTAAATCCAGCCTTAGTGTCCGATTTCGATAATAAAATGCATATTTGCATGCATAAATCAAATCAGTAGCAGGATAAAGAATCACAGTAATTGCACAATAAAAAATAGGGCTGGGCTCTCTGTTTGCTCATCGGGCCTTTCTATTCTGTTGCTATAGCAGCAGCTTTATAGACAGCCCAAGCACCTAATTACCCATTAAGCAGAGCCCAAGTATGAAGTTATGCAAGATTAGAAACTCCAGACCAAATCTGGTCAGGAAAAGTTGGAATTTGTCCTTCAGAATTCTACAGTTAAATAAATACATAGTGACAAATTAAATTATCCTAGGATAAGTGAATGGTACAATTGACAATGGTATCTATACAACGGTAACTTAAATGATGAACCTGACAAACTGCTGGATAAACCTCACTGGTGTTTTGTATTGATTCTTTGACATGCAGTGCACATCCGGAGACATAGGGTGCACAGGAGCCTACGGACGGATAACAACAGCCCACACAGGTGGTCCACTGAGCGATCAGAGGGGCAGACAAACTCAGGGCATCATGCCGATGTGAGAAGATGTTTGTGCACTACATTCACAGAGGTTGGAAGAAAACAATTTCCTCTTAACGGTCGTCCCTGCAGGGTGGATGAGTAGGAGATAATATTCAGGTTCCGGGTCTGCTCTCGTTCTCCCTCAAACGTCGTCAAAGATTCGGCTTCGTGACGAGGACATGGACAGGTACCTGCCTCCCGCGTGCCTGACGAGGAAAGACACATTTATAACCCGGCCTTTGGGCTCCAGGGGGCGGGCACTAGGGGCAGCAGGGGATGTCTTTACCTGTTGGCGTCGGCCTCCAGAGGGTCGTCTGAAAGGTTCTCGGCGTTGAAGTCCAACGGCTCAGCATCCTGGAGGAGCTCTATGCAGTCTCTCTCCGACCGACTGCCAGTCCGGGAATACTTTGCCTCTGTCGAAAAACAAAGACGGCATTTATGTCGCGTTATATTATATAGATTACACAGCCATTCTAGCAATCAAATTAGGAGAAAATGTACTCTGAAAGATGGCTTGTTTTGGCTCTGAAAGATAGTTTGTTTTGGCTTTATAAAGGAAGATAACATTGTTCTTTATGGTTCAGCCATTCCATATTCAAGCAACACTTCCACTCTTCCTGTACTCACGTCGGTTAGTATTGGGGTTGACTGGGGCGTCTGAGTAGCTACTTTCCTTCAATTCCGTGTGAGTGCTTCTGTTCCTGGCAGAGTGATCCTCCCTCTGGTTCCCATAGCGCTCCTTCCACTCCTACGTTATGGACACACAAGTGATGTCCACATTGCTAACCAAGGCTCTACACAAAGCTAAATGCAGACGTATTTATGTACGTATGTATATGTAGTTAGAGATAAAGAACAGGTGTTCACCCTTCGTCGGTTCTCTCCGTCTTCAATCCTCTGACGCTTCCTTTTTTCTGCCACAAACAAAGGGTGTTCCCTTAGTAAAGTGACAGCCTCCAAATGACTTGACAGAAGCATAACATAAATGGAATATTTTCATCTATGTAACAGTCATTATATGCAGAACTATTCAGTGTTTACCTCGTCGAATTAACTCCTTTCCCTCGTCTATCAGGTCTGAGGTCAGCTCATTGTCACCCATAAACTGCTGGAAGCCAAGGAGGTTCAGACAGCGAGTCCCCAAACTATGCAAAGGGTGAAAAAGAAAACTGTTTGATACTGTTCATAACTTCATTCACAATACGGTTAGAAAAATTGCAGACAAGCTTATTAGTGGACTGGTTCAAGTATCCCTCACCTGAAGTAGGTAGCGATACAAAGCAACAAAATCAGCATGGGGTAATATATGTAGAAGCCATTGGCTATGAATGAAAGCACACGCATCGAACCCATGATCTGTAGAGGACAGAAAGATGCATGGGTGTGATTGGTTAATCATTGCTGTTGACTTGCTGTTTGTTTGTTGCTGGTGACAGGATTTACGGCCGCTTTCTTTTTTGCTGCTGTGTTTTACTCACGGAGGTGTAGGCCGTTTGCTCCTTCTGTTTGTGGGAGATGGCCGAGTCCATGTGGATCAGACCCAGAAAGTTCAGGCACAGGGGAGGGGTCAGACGACAGAACAGCCTAGCGATCACCAAATGAACCACATCACAAACTGCACCGATCCCGGTATGTAGCATGAGTACATGTACATGAATGTGTACGCAAGCAGATCTAATATCTTAGCTGTAGTGTTTTGTTACTCACATTCCACTGAACTGCAGGCTGTAGGCATCGGTCTGGTGGTGAGAGGCCAGGTAGTAGTAGTTGAAAACTCGAATTCGGAAGACCGTTGAGTAAACGCAGGTGCAGAGGAAGAAGATTGTGATGAAGCACGCCATCTGGTGGTCAAAAATACACAGTGAGGTATGGTGAGTTCTCAATCATGACTTATTAATACAAGGCCAGCTGCAATAAGAGGCAGTGAAGACATGGGATGTAGACACAAAGTATTATAATGGCATATATTATTCAAACAATAAAGCCAGCAAACAAATTAGTAAAAAAATATATAATTTAAACATTTACATATTTACGTTGTATAATACCTAATTGACTATAATACTGAAAAAAAAACAAGGAGGTCAAAACACATGGTTATGAGCTGGTAGAATTTGATGAACACAAATACTATGTGTTGTAAAAGGACAGCAGTTCTTCCAAGCGCCTGCCTCACCTCGATGTACAAGTAGTTGTATTCTCTCTCAGCAAGCTGGATAAAGACAGCAAACAGCGAGAGCACGGGCCGGATGCTGAAGAAGGTGCACTCGGACCACACCACGGCCACAGAGAACAGGGTCAGCATTACGGACAGCACCCGGTAAAACCACTGCTTCAGGAGACACTCCCAGTACCACTCTGACCGAGGACACCAAACACACACCAACACCCAGTTACATCCAACGTCTTTTGAAACACAAACGGTAGTTACCACGGAAACAAATGAGCATCAACTGACAGCTTAAGCTAGCCTGAACAAAGTCATTGGACAAAGGTCTGAGTGTGTAGTTAGATTGTTCCATTTATGGGTAACCTATAAGGAAATCACTCTTTTTTTGGGTAATTGAGTTCCATGTAAAAGACAAAGCTGAGCCTGTTGGAACGGTTGAGGTGCTGGCCTGGTACTTACCCACAGTAGGGGTGTATAGGTATCGGCTAAACCAGCTCGGGGCCTCCGCCGAGGGGAAGCTGTGGACAAACTGGTGGACAGAGCTAGCCTCATTCTTAGCCACATCCTCCAGGTGGATGGCCTGCTGCAGGAGGATCTGCCACTGCACCCGCGTGCGGTTGTGCCGCTGCACTGCATAGATCACCTGGTTTCAAACACACACACACACACACACACACACACACACACACACACACACACACACACACACACACACACACACACACA
>JAVQIZ010072855.1:0-10915 GCA_036023535.2 Galaxias brevipinnis
TTCAAGTTTGAATTAACATTTGAATATTGTCCGCAGTATGGCGGGGTAGGACTTTGAAAATGTAATGTCAAACAGCTTTTGCATTTGAATTTGAATATTGACACAGAATGCCCATTGGAGCCTTTGAAAATGCAAATGCAAATGGGATGATTGCATTTTCATTTACATTTTGTCTCAAATAATACATACTAATGTGGACGGTGTTAATGCTATTGTGGAACTGCAATTGCATTTTCAAGTTTACATTTTCATTTGAATAAAGTCCCTTATGGGCTTCCATAGGAGATAACTAGTAAACACATTATTCTTCACATTTGAGTAACTAAATTACAGTTACAGAAACTGAACCTCATTAACTAAATTAAATTGACCTCTTCATGGTCACCCTTTACTGTTTATGCACAGACGTGACTCCTTCCTGTTTATACTTCTGTTTAAACAGGTTCAGACCAATTTGCTTGCTTAACGTGGAGGGGAAAATATTTTTTTGCATTGTAGCACAAGGACTGAGCGAATACCTTACAAAGAACAAGTTGATCAAAAGTCTCGGAAAATGGTACAATGCTACCCTTAAAGACTCAGAGCAGGTGGAGAAATTAAGGACATAATTGAACAGAGGCCTAGAAAGCATTGAGAAGTCAGGGTTGCCAGGAAAGCTCAAACTATGGTGCCCACAGTTTGGACTTCTACCCCGGCTCATATGGCCATTGATAGTGTATGATATACCCGTCACTAAAGTTGAAAAGCTAGAAAGAAGAGTCAGCTTTTATGCTGGGAAATGGTTAGGGGTTCCACGGTGTCTTAGTAGCCTGGCTCTCTATGGGAAAGGTGCTCTGGAGCTGCCGCATACCAAGTTTACAGAGGAATTTAAGTGCACTAAAGCTAGATTAGAAATGACACTTACGGAATCCCGAGATAGCATAGTAAGAAAAGCAGCACCCACATTAGCAACAGGAAGGAAATGGAATCCAAAAGAGGCAGCACTGCAAGCAAAAGCAGCCCTTAAACATACGGAAATAGTAGGGCAAGTACAACATGGACAAAGAGGATTTGTACTTGGCACAAGTAAACAGAGATGGTCAAAATCAATCCTTTTGGAACGACGCAAATTGGTGATAGAACAGATACGTAAGCAAGAGGAAGCAGTAAGGAACGCTAAAACTGTCTCACAAGTCAAACAAGGGCGATGGATGAACTGGGAAAGTGTAGAGCAGAGGAAAATTACCTGGAAGGCCTTGTGGGGAATGGAATCCACAAGAATTAGCTTCATTGTTAGGGCAACCTACGACATACTGCCAACACCTACAAATCTTAGCCAATGGGTAGGTGAGGATCCAACATGTCCCCTCTGTGGGGGGATGGCTAATCTCCAAAACATAATGTCTGTCAAATGAGCCTTCCCCAAGGAAGATATATGCCACAATCAAGTACTAAAATGCTTGGCGGAAGCAATAGAGCATAGGCGCTCAACAGTTAATGACCTACCCATTGGAGCAGAGGGCGACATGCACCACATTTGCTTTGTCAGGGAGGGAGTTCCGGGAAAGAAGAGATATAGGTCAAAACAAAGCTCAGGACAGCTGAGGAGAGCATGTGATTGGAAAATGCTTGCTGATGTCAGCCAACAACTGAGAGTCCCATCACAGATTGCAACAACCAACTTAAGACCAGACTTATTACTCTGGTCCAACACAGCAAATAGTTTATTTTATAAAGCTAACAGTCCTGTGGGAAGAAGCAACAGACGAGGCATACGAAAGAAAGAAACTCTGCTATAGCGAATTAGCCGCTGAGGCAGAACAGCGAGGTTGGAGAACAGAGGTGTGTCCTGTGGAAGTTGGATGCCGAGGATTTTTGGCAATATCAACAACCAAACTACTTAAGGAATTAGGAATCTGTAGCAAAGAATTATCAGCTATATCAGATATACCAGAAAGAAGTAGCCAGTGGCTGTGGCTGAAAAGGAAGGATCCTATATGGGCACAAAAGTAAAGAACATTATGTTGAAAAACCATAAAAAGTGGTTTAATCTCAGGACAAAGGCATGAAAGGTAAGTCTTTCCTGCAGAGCGTAATTTACCAAGCCTGCAGGAACAGAGTAGGGAAAGATTATCTTCTTTTCAGGTGGTAAGCATCCCAGCAGAGTTGGCCGAAAGCGCCTGCAGGAATAGGGAATAGGGATATCTGCAGAGCGTCATATACCAAGCCTGCAGGAACAGAGTAGGGAAAGATTATCTTCTTTTCAGGTGATAAGTATCCCTGCAGAGTTGGCAGAAAGCGCCTGCAGGAATACGTATGTAATAGGAATAGGTATAGGGATATCTCTCAGTTTAATAAACTTTTTTAATATCTGGCCGTGCCGAGAGCGAATATAGAGGGGGGTGGCTCTGAGACGTCATTGCTCACAGTTAAGCCTTCTGGAGGTGTCGTGGGCTCAAATTAACGAAACATCCGGGATGGAGGGTGCCCACTTGAAAACCCCAATGACATATCTGCTCTCAACCCAAGTCCATGCTAAAATATTGGCTTTTGAAGTGCTCATCTTGGAGTATGGCATAATGGATATTATAACATCCTATCCAGTGTATATTGAAATGTTATTCGCGTGCAGTTTGGGTGCTCACCGTTTTGTATAGGCCCCCTTCTTATGCACCCTAAAAGTTATTTCATTAGCGTGGGTAAGGTTACAGCTAACCACACATTGCTATTCAACGTTTGCTAATGTTGTTTAAATCTGTGGTATTACCTCAGTATGTTGCATAACAAAGTAAATACTTTTTAAGGGGTGCCTGCCTGGCATTCGAAATTGAGACGTTTGGTTCTGGAGGAAAGTGTTGTAACTACTACCTTTACTAAGATATCTTTCTTTAGTGGTTGTGTAAGTTAGCCAGTATGAACTTTACCTAGCTAACATCACAGAAGCGGTACCAGCTTGAACAATAATTATGTAATGAGTCAGTATGACGCAAACATATTGTATCAGGAAGTCATATTCTTCTTCTTATTTGGTACCTTAACTACGCCCACAGTTTTGACCCTATCGATTCCATTCCTGTGCCTACAGGCCTTGGGTTATGGTTTGCAGTGCGCTTGCATTTTGCGAAGTGATCGGTTCACGTGTTATATTTTTTATCATTATATTAAATCGATTATTGAAATGAATGGGTATTGAAAATCACGCCTCACGCCGTGAGGAAAATAATTTATCAGCTGCGCACATTATTCATACTTGTAGGCTACTGGCAAAGGGACTTCACTTACCACAGACGTTGTACTTATTAATAACAGCAGGAATTGTAAGTGGCTTACTCTCAACGGGATTGGATTTACTACGAGTACGTTGTATAACAGCAGTAATTGTAAGTGGCCTACTCTCAACTATGTTTTCGTTGTTTAACAGGGCTAAGGGGCTAATGTGAATGAAACGTAAAGGCTACACAGGTTTAGCTAACACTAGCGTTTTAGCTGTATTGTGTATATTGGTTTCTAATTTCCTTTGTCTCTGGTAAACTTAGGCCAAAGGAACGCTTGTTACAGTATGGGTCCGTGCACCTAAGTTTCAGTTGAGTTCCTTTAGGCCTACAGTTCAGCAGAACAATTCCTAATTTCAGATCATTTGCACCATTCCAAATTTCTAAATGTCTGTTGAACATTACATAAGGATCTTCAGTTGAATTAGTTTTCCTTTTTCAATGTTGTGTTTCAACTAGGTATCAGGTAAAGAGGCGCAGTTGAGTCTGCTGAGTTTGTCAATCAGCTGTACAAAATACAAAACTGAACGGACAAATGGTGGGCAGAGATTTCATGCGCAAGTTTAACTGACTGTATTAAAGTAAAAGCTGTCTGTCCTTCCCATGAACATCTCTGTGGGCCAACTTTGACGTTATCTACAAGCCAAACCATAACTAATTATGTGATGCGTCTGTGATGGTGCTCACATATTGAAATCGCAAAGTCATATTCTTTTTCTGCTTATTATTAGGTCAACGTTTGGTGCCTATGAACACTGTACTCATTAATGACTACCTGACCGTTAAGTGCATGGTAGAGTAGGACCCAACCACAGTGCTCGAGCTTGAACTATGGTAGGGTTATATGGAATGCAAGGTCGGTGAAAGCCTGACCTTGTTAAAAATAAACCCAAACGGTAGTACTTCATCATTGTATGTGTCCACCATTATATTATGATGAAGTGGCACTGCCAATCTAGCAGCCATAAGCGCCCCTTGTCAACAAACAGGGTCTGGACCGAAGTTCGCTTGTGCTGCAGGAGCAAGTTCTGCACGCTAAGGCGGTCAGTCCAATAACTACGACACATCACATCGCATTTGCTCAGGGAAATTATTTTTCTAGTTACTGTTTTCTCGGCTGATCTGGAGGGTGGCTTGGACATAAACAGTACGGGAAATATATTGTTACTTTAAACATTTTGTGAAACTTAAATCACTTTATTTTGTCCGCTTTGAATGTGGGTATATAATTTTGAGCTGGGTGTGCAAGCCGTGAGTTTTGAGGCTTGTTGGTTAGCCAATTGAGGCTTGAATAAGTTGAACAAATATTTTGTGTGTGGTTTATACATTGCTTAGTAGACAATTCATGGTTTATTAGATTATTATTTGTGTTGCTGTTTTAAAATATACTGTTATGTATATATCAGGGCTATTGGCTAATACAAGTTAGCAGTGTGGGAACAAAAAATAAACCTAAACTTCAAAGACTGAGTAAATTGGGAAACTCAAAAGTTACTAACCCTAGTAACGCATTTATTTTTTCAGGGATTAATCGGTAAAGTATCTTAGTTGAAAAAAAGAGGTAATAGGTTACTGTAACTAAAGAGACATATCCAGTAACTAGCACAACACTGATAAAAAGCCACTTTGAGCAATGGGCCAGAAATGGACTACCAATTCTAATACTCTAACTTAAGTAAACGGATTTTGAGTTAAAAGGATACGGTTGTAAGCAGTGGTAAAGTCTTTGTTTAGGGCCCAGTCCAGAATGTTGGCTATGTCCGAGCGAAGGGGGTGACCGGTGCAGGTGTACACTGTGTCCTCTGTCACCTTGTCGTATGCCATGCTAGTGCTCTGAAAAATAATAATAGGAATAGTGTTACTTAATCCTGCAAATGCATGAAACTCTGAATAGTCCTAAAAAGTCCGGATATGTGATACCCATCTCTAGTAGTATAAAAATTACATATAGAAAACATTCCAGAGGGGGTGGGTGTTTGCAAATTGAAAATATTGTCACTAGTACTTAAGTTGGCCAACATTGCCGATGTTATTACTATAACCTAACACATATCCAAGTGAAATATTATCTTTGGCAGTATTCAGAAAAATACTTGGCTGGTATCAATTTTAACATAGTGATGTATCACAAAGAAAGAGAGTGTGAAGGCAGGCTCCAGGAAGCAAGTTCTTCACTGGGAAAGACAGAGAATGTGAAGCCAGCATCTACTGTATGAACCCATAGATGTTGCTCTGCCTTGATGTGATGACTGACACATCATTTGAATTTTCACAGTGAATCAGCATAGACCTCTGGATATTCAATGTGAAAGAGGCTGTTTCCTTACTAGTTTTTGTATTTACAGTTACACTGCCATTGAAGTATTGTATTTTCATTTGAATTGCCACAGTTATATGCTTTCAAACATGGGCCTGACATTCAAAGCGACGTTGCAGACACTGTTGATGGCTAATACCAAGAAAGGTAGGAACTTCACTAAACCACCAGTAGAAAATAAGAACTCAAGATTCCTGTCAATCCTAAAATTATAAAATACACTGGCTGGTCCTGTCATGGTTGAGACATTCAATCTAGCATAACAAACGTCATCTTATTTGTTTATTTGGGTTTCAGGAAATGCCATCAGTACTATTTGGTAGGCAGTGGAGAGGGCAGGATTCATTGAGGCATCCTGTACCTGGAGTAGCACCAAGGACAGAATGCAACAGTTTATACCGGCAGTATATCTCAGGCTCTGTTTGAACAATTTGGAAAATAATGAATTCTCTTTATTACTGTGGCCACAAAGACTCAACTAACAAGGCCAAAGTCAGCAGTGAAGTTGTTAAACGCTTCTGCTGCTGATACCAAAAATGCTCTGTAAAGAATCGGAGATTACACAAAAAATACTATTAAAAATATAAATCTTTAGGCATTTTTCAGCTAGTTAAGAGAATGACGGCAGTGTATCGAACAATAGTTTTTATCCGGCTTAGATATCAATGTCAGCTCATCGAATAAGGTTAAAAATATTCGTTTTAAATGTTCTGTACCTGGAGTATGTTCAACGATCGTCTCATATCTCCAGAAGAGAGCGTTACAATGGCTTTAATGCCATCTGGCGAAATGTCCAGGCTACAAAAAATAACATTTCAATGTATAGAAGTTAGCCTCACAAGTTAATGTTTGAAATACTAGGTACGTTATTGAAAACACACACATTGCAGTTCCACATCGCTTTGTTTGTGAGAGCATAGAACCATTGGTGTGTTACTAAAATGTGCTAGTTTCAATGTAACGTTTTCCTCAAAATACATTACTAATTATATTAATAATAAAGTCAACAAGGTATTAATTGGCCTCAGATCTATTCCCTTTTAGAGAAAGCATGCACATGCACAAACACACACACACCTCTCCTGTTGAATGACGTGCTCCAGCCGGGGGATCATTTGTTCATGGGACAGTGGGCCGAAGCGGAATCGGGTGCAGCGAGATTGCAGGGCCGGGATGATCTTCGACAAGTAGTTACCGATCAGACAGAAGCGAGTGTTTTCAGTGTACCTTTCAATCACTGAACAGAAGGAAGAGTATAACAAGGACATGTTTTGTAACTCGAACTTGCAAGTAAATGCAGTTTTTTTTCATGTGATATCCTAAGGCTGCCATACATACATAAGAGTGAAAAAATTGATTTGCACGGAGGCCTCCATCGATACCTTTCCACAGTTTGAACATTGTAATATGTATGGGAGAATGAAAAAAATCGCCATTCAGATCAGTGCTCTTGAAATAATAAGTTGTCTGCAGCCAGGTGTGATCTCCTGCGAAACTGTGACAATTTGCTATATGGCACAAGGAAGTGCGTCACTAAATCAGGAAGAGAATATCAAACTTGGAGTATAGTCGTTGATCGTGCTAGCTACATGCAGTGACTGCAAGCATTCTGCATGTCTTCTTTGCGACGGTTGGGTAAAATAATTACACTAAGCAAATGGTAGGGGTTCCCAAAACCAGGAACTACATACATCCACGTTAAATAATCATAGACGTTTTAATTTACTATAATTGTCATAGTATTTTAAAGCCCATCACTGTACTAAAACATACACTATACAACAAATATAATACCAGCTTAATAAAAAAAATAGCACTGATATTAAGATAACAATCACTATTATTTGCTCTCCTCAAATTTCCCAAGATTTCCTAAAAACCTTATGATGGGAATAAAATCCAGCAAAACCCAAGCTGTCTGGCTGCTCAGTGGGCTACTTGGAACACAGCACGTTTGCCGGGCAAAGCAGATGGTTACCTCTCCGCAAGGCATTCTGGGCATCCTGGGTCATGGCGTCTGCCTCATCTAATATTACTAACTTAAAGCCCTTCCTGCGCCACAGAGAAAGAGAGAGAGAAACAATGCACGTATAAATACCATGTTGGGCTTGGTACACAATGTCATAAATAAATAAATACAATTTCATAGTTTACGAACAAATATAAATGTGTAAGCTGCCTTAACCTTTGCAAATTTAAATCCTACCAATAAACATTGGATGTTGAACATTTGTATAAATTTTTTTTTTGCGTAGTCTTACTTGAATATGGTCCTGGTACTGGCGAAGCTCAGGATTGGACCCCGTACAACACCAATACCTCTGTCGTCAGATGCATTTAGCTGTGTGCAACAAAGTGAGAAAAGACACTGACGTTTGTAAGTGCAAGGTAATACAAAGTACTTACCTTTAAAAAGTGTTGGAATAATAAGCAACGTTGCAACTTACTTCCAGGACCATGGAGTTAAACTCTTTGTCCTTGTAGAGTTGTTTGGCACAAGCTAAAATAGTGGAGGTCTTTCCTGTCCCAGGGGGTCCATAGAATAGCAAGTGTGGAAGTCTATCCTCACTGATAAACTTCTGGACTGGAAGATGAAAGGTGGTTGATAGGAAATGCATGGAGACTGAAAACAAGTTGCTAGTATAGCAAATGGCAACGCTTGAATGGATTTGTGACGCCAATCTCATCATTTAACTTATGTCTGAGCAGTGCTGGAGGCCAACGCTAGTAAGAATAGAGAGTAGCATTACCGCAATCTATTCACGTTACGTTACTTACTGGTTCCTAAGATATCCTTGTGAGAGATCAGATCCTCAAGTTTTTGGGGTCTGTATTTCTCCACCCTGGAACATAAAGGCCATTTATTTGTTGTATCAACATTCCTTAGCATTCTACCAAGATAAATGCGCATAGCACATTATTTCATTGGGAATGTTACAAAAGCCATGGATAAGACTGAGCAGGACAGACCACCCGGCTTGAAAGAATAACATTCAGTTCCGGCCTGGCTTGTCAACACAGTGTAACTGCAACGGGAGCAATCTGCTAGTACTACTACTGTTTGGGCTAGCTTGCATGCGCTGGTTATATGTCTGCTTACTGGAACATACCAAGTAGTTGACAGTCAGACAATCAACTTACCACGGTAAATTTCTTTGCAGCAATGGTGCCTTGCTTGTAGATTCCATGGCACTGAACAAACACGCAGTAAAACCAAGATGAAAATCCTTGTCTGATTCCAATGTTGCTTAATTGTGATAACGTTTCACGTTTGGCGGGCTCCACCACAAAACGTGCGTTTAGCGTCAGAGTTGGTGACCAATTATTTTCGTTGTGGGCGGGGTCCCCAAAGAGTTACATGAGGTTCCAAGTCGGCTACATTCGTGCACACGTTTTGCGAGTGATGCACGTTTTTCACGAAATGTGCTCCGGGGTAACTAGCTGTTTGCATTCTCACCAAAGCAGAATAAAATTGGTTAATGGCTACAAGTCCCAAAACCCCTGTTGTCAGTGCATGTCAAAAACAATGCATCTTCATTATAATAAACCTGAACCATCAAATGTCAGTATATCTAAGATGCAGGTTATGTACGGGAAACACCTGTCTAGCACATGGCCTTGTTGTTCTTTTTATGGATGTTGGTGTAAATACTGTATCATCCTTCAGTTGGATTGTGATCAGATCAAAATGATGGGCCCTATACACAAACTGTGGCAGTAGGCCCCCTTCATCTTCCCATATTATTTATTACAAATAATTGAGCCTATACTGTGCACGTGACTCTGTAGTGGTAACGAGGGTAGTCACTAATGAACTGTTCATACTACATACAAGTAATAATAATCTGTTATATCCTTAAGTGTGCACAGTTTGAAATCTCACATTTCAACCCTCCTTATTCAGCATACTGTAGCCTACAATACTTACTAAATTAAATGATGTTCGTCTTCAGTAATATCATCAGGCGATGATGATGGACCCGCCACTGCTCCGCTGTCTGTGGCTGTTTCTGAAACTGAGCGCCATGTGTTTCATTATGTTAAGCTTTGCTACGTAATGTTGGTAGATAAAATGTCATATAATATTGTAGCTAAGATGCGGATTCATTTATAATTATTTTGGTCATCATTTGGATGATGCCTATATAATTAGAATGGCTTTGCTTACTATAGCACTACTCTAGACTATATTTGTGATATTTTATCCTGCCAAGTTTAAAATTAATTTTCATTTAAATTCATTTTTCACACTGTTTTTCAAGGGGAAGGTCATTGCTCCTTTCCAAACTGGTCCGCTCTTGCAGTGTGTAGCAGTGTTGCCTATCAGGCCCACTTTGAGTGATGGGTTACATTGTGCCCATATAAGGTTATATTCTTTGCCTTGCACATCATAAGGATATTATTTGTTCACCTTGTTTAAGAGCTAATTTTTCAGGTTCTTTAGTTGCCTGGTTGATCGCATAAAGGAATATTATTTCTGACATGAAACATTGAAACATGATACATTGCATTGCTAGCTTATAGGCCTACATCAGTCAAATATGTCCCCCCCAATAATAAAATGAAGAAAAAAATTGAATTGTTTTTTATTTGGAAGACTTTTATTTTGAAAACATGAGCGCCCCTCGTCACTCACGCGATTGGAAGGTAAACCTATCGGTGAGGCAAAGAAGGACTCGTTAGTTGAGCTAAATTGCCAAGCCTTCTTCTTAGTTGGTAGTTTCTTTTCGATTTTCTAAAAAGTCTGTCAGTTGTTAAGAATTAGGTTAGTTGTTTGTTGGACTGATGTATACAACGGTGGAAATCAGTTAAAACTCAACAGTGCAGTTTTGTCGATCTGTCAAATTTTGGTGTAAGATCTTGTTACACATTGAATATGCGTTCAAATGCTAACTATGTCTTTGGTACCTGCTTAGCTAGTCACGAGTCACAACCAGCTTGGAATCATTATGTAGTTAAAGGGGCACTATTATGCTTTTTCGGTTTTTCCCTTTCCTTTAGACTCGGGCTCAAACAGGTACGGCTGGACCGAAGCCATATAGCAGTGCTCAGCAAGCCTCTGGAGCTGAATTCTAAGGGGCGTGACATTTCCAACACACTCTGAGAAGGGGGAGGCTGCTCTCTTAAGCGGTTGACCAATCACAACAAAGTGTTTCAGCCGACCAATCAGAGTAGACTGGGCTTGTCAGGAGAGGGGGCAGGAGCTAAAATGGAGCGTTTTAGACTGAGGGTGAATAGAGGTGCTGAAGACCCATGCAGTTTGGACGAAATAAATTGTTTATTGAACATTAAAACGCGTTAACCTATTCTAGTGACACTCCTGAATAAAGGTATGAACCTGAAAATT
>JAVQIZ010072860.1:0-13804 GCA_036023535.2 Galaxias brevipinnis
CAGTCAACCCAGCCAAGAGGGAGTTGCAGTAGTCCAGGCGTGTGATGACAAGGGCCTGGATTATGACCTGCACAGCCTCTTGTAAGGAAGGGCCGAATCCTCTTGATGTTGTAGAGAAGGAATCTGCAGGAGCGCGTTACTGCCACAATGTTAGATGAGAGGGACAGCTGGTCGCCAGGGTGTCCCCCAGGTTCTTTGCTGTACTAGAAGAGGAGACCACAGTGTTATCAACGGCGATGGTTAGGTCTGGGAACGGGCTGGACTTCCCGGAGATGAAAAAAACTTATTTTTGTCAGGGTTTAGCTTCAGGTGGTGAGCTGTCATCCGTGCTGGGATATCAGTCAGGCATGCCGATATGCTGTGCGACACCTGGGTGTCAGAGGGAGGGACGGAGAAATTGGTTGAGTATCATCCACATAGCAGTGATAAGACAGGCCATGTGAATGTATGACTGAGCCCAGTGACTTTGTATAAAGAGAGAAAAGGAGAGAGCCCAGGACTGAGCCCTGAGGGACCCCGGTCGAGATGCTGCACAGTTTTGGACCAACCGTCTCCAAGCTACCTGGTACAATCGGCCCATCAGGCAGGATGCAAGCATGGAGAGCAGAGACTCTGAGATGCCCAGGTCTTCAAGAGTAAGGAGAGTCTGGTGGTTCACGGTGTCAAAAGCAGCAGAGAGGTCCAGGAGAATGAGAAAAGAAGAAAGGGAGTGAAGCTGTGTGGAGTGCCCCCATAACCACGTGAATGGCAGTGTCCGTTGAGTGGCCCTCCTTGAACCCTAACTGGTGGGGATCTAGGAGGTTGTTCTGCTTGAGATAGGAAGAAAGTTGGTTGAGTATAGCTCGTTCGAGGGTTTTGGACAGGTAGGGGAGAAGAGAAACAGGCCTGTAGTTGCTAACATCAGATGGGTTGAGAGGATTTCTTGAGAAGGAGTGTGACTCACAGCTGGGAAATGCCTGTGGACAGGCGTGTGTTAAAGAGGTGGGTGAGGAACGGGAGGAGGTCCTCAGAGATAGATTGTAGGTTGTTAGTAGGGATAGGGTCAAGTGGACAGGTGGTAGGTCGTTTAGAGGTTAGGAGGTCCAAAGTTTCGTCAGGGGTGAGGGCCAAGAAGGAAGATAGGCTAGTTGCAGGTTTGGAGCAGGAAGTTAACATGGGTGGAGGGGGGAAGGAAGAGCCTATATCATCGACTTTTTTCTCAAAGAAGATAACAAGGTCCTCCGGTTGGAGAGAAGATGATGGGGAAGGGGTTAGTGAGTTGAGAAGTGAGGAAAAGGTGGCAAACAGTTTTCTGGGGTTAGAGGCGTACTCCGAGAATTTGGATTGGTAGAAAGAGGCTTTAGTAACAGACAAAGAATGAGAATTTAGCAAGGAGAGATTGAAAGATACTTAGGTGCTGATGGTTAGAGGATATCTTCCATTGCCTCTCTGCAGCTCGTAGTGACCTCCTAGCAATATGCACTGCTTCAGACAGCCATGGAGCAGGGGGTGTAGTTCGAATTAGCCTGGTAGTGAGAGCGCAGAGGGAGTCCACGGGAGTGGTCAGGGTGGAGAGGAAAGTCTCAATTGTAGTGTCGGGTGAGAGTTGGGTAAAGGAGTTTACCGAGTCTACCGTACAATTGTGTTGGTTTTCTGATAATCAGAGAGGAAGTCCAGTACAACTGTGTTAAAAATACTCACAGTATGATGTATTTGACCAAGTGAAAAAAACAAATCTATTCATACCTGTTTATGTTTCAACAAGCGCACACGTTGGTGATATAAACTGCTACTGTCAACAGAGAGCCCTGACCAGAATAGACAAAAAGACACAGAGTTAAAACTGCTGTAAAGCACTTGCACATGAATCTATTGTTATCATAGTACAGGATGTGATACACACACAGCGAGTTCTGACAAAGACCCGTGCTGGGAGCAAGGTCAGAACGTTAGGTGCCGTGCTTAAGCTGTACTGTTAAAAATCTAGATACAAGACAACAGTGGATCAGAGGATGGGAAGACTCAAGTATAGCTGGAGTGGATATTTAGATTGACAACAAAGAAGGGGAGAAATTTCTGTCACAAATTTCTCTCTCTCCCTCTCTCGCTATCTGTCTCTCTCTCTCTCCCTCCCTTTCTCTCTCTCTCTCTCTCTCTCTCTCTCTCTCTCTCTCTCTCTCTTTCTTATGCTCGCGCTCCTCACAGAGAACAGCAGTATTGTATTTCATAAAGGGTGTTCCTCGTGATGGCTGTGTGGTGGATGGCGCCCCCTTACTGCAGGACGACTTGGTGTGGTTTGCCTCTCTTAGTTGCAGCCAGCCCTAAAGCCAAGTGTGTGGTGGCCTAGTGGACAGTGATGAGGACTTGACACAATTTCAAATCCAACCTGGGAACACCGCCACCACCACTAGTGTGCCCTTGAGCAAGGCACATAACCCTAAATTGCTCCAGGGAGACTGTGCCTGTAATCTCATTGGAAGAAGTCATTTTGGATAAAAGCGTCTGCTAAATTAGTAAATGTAATGTACTGCTACTGTCCACAGTGGACTGGGGATTTGGGTTGAAGGGGTTGAGAGAGCATGCTAGCTGTGTTTTATGAGGACACCTATAGGACACCTAGCCCTTCCTAAATCATTGATGTGTTTTATGAGGACACCTATAGGACACCTAGCCCTTGCTAAATCATTGCTGTGTTTTATGAGGACACCTATAGGACACCTAGCCCTTCCTAAATCATTGATGTGTTTTATGAGGACACCTATAGGACACCTAGCCCTTCCTAAATCATTGCTGTGTTTTATGAGGACACCTATAGGACACATAGGCCTTCCTAAATAGTTGCTGTGTTTTATGAGGACACCTATAGGACACCTAGCCTTTCATTGCTGTGCTTTATATTCTTCAAAGGCCATGTGTGTTGTAGTCTTATTAAAGGTTATGGTGTGTTTGTCGCGATTTGGTTTGTTTAGTTAAAGTCAAACGTAACACTCTGTGTTATTCTGGGGAGTTAACATATGGCTACTGGCTCATGAAGGCATAACTTGAATAGGTATTGAACAATATGAAGTTTGATAGTGTGTTTTATTTATGTGTTATGAGAGTGTGTGTGTAACACACCCAGCAACAATCATTAAATATTTGCAGCCGTGACCAGGTTTATCATAATCTATACCTAGAAGAGGAAGTCAAACAGAGTTCTTCATAAGAGGAGAACTGGCATACAAAGCAATGATCAAGATAGAGAGGGGCTGGGTTTTTTTCTGCAAACACACCTGACCGACCAATCAAAAGCCACAGGATCATCCCTTGTTTGGGTAACACACAATGGACAGGAAGACAGACTTGTATGTGGTATAGCAGATCAAGGAAAACTACTACAGTGTAAAGAATACCAAGAGAAAGAGACAAACTCAGGCTTTGACTCGGTATGTAATCCTGTTAACCCACTGTGATTTCTTATAATAGTTTAAACGCTGTTTTTAGAAGTATCAAGTTACAGGCTTTTCATCATAATCTTGATAATGTAACTACACCTTCTCCAAGTCAGGCCACTGTTTTCAGGATGAGTTGTTGATCAAATGTAAAGACTTGCTTTCTGTCAGTATAATCAGTCTGGCAGAATCCACCATTTGAACAGGTGCTGGGGTAGTCTTGGAGGCTGATACACGCTTAAGGACTGTTCCAGTTAGTCTACAATGTACACGTTACTCCCAGTTTAATGTCAGAGAGAGAGAGAGAGAGAGAGTGAGTGTGGGTTGGTCATGTGCTAGACAGCAGTGTGACGTTGCTTTTCACAACAATTAATACATCCTCATCTTCGTCCAGTCACAACAGAGTATTATACATTGCCATTGTACAAAACAAAGTAAGAGTCACTGGCACTATTATAATTCTTGGGTGAACATGCCCGAGTCCAAAGAGCAAAGTAAGCAAACATATCGGTGAGGATGGTCAGGACGATAATATTGTATTGCTTATTTTATAGCGGGTAATTAACGTACAATTCTGTGGCTAGAACTGCAAGTCAGAAACAACAGTGGGAGTGGTAACTTAGTGAAAGTTATTTAGATGCATATCCCTTCCAAAAAAGCAGTTATGGTAGAATCTATATAAGGGCTGTGCTCTGTAAAGTTATAGCTAGCTGTTTATATACAGGTGATTGTCACATGCATGCACAATCCTTTTTGTAAAGTTGTATTCAAAGGTTAATGGTTTTACAGAAACTCTGAAGTTTGTCACACAATATAATTGGGCACCTTTTGAATCTTTCGCTCCAACGGTGAGTTTGTTATTTTATCACTTTATTTATTATTCATAATCAAGGCACTATAGCAGTTGTTCTCCATTATCCCTATATGAATGACACATCTATCATCCAACAAGTCGTTCTGTTATTTAACACAATCTCGCTGTGGTTAGCCTTGTCTTTGACATTAGTAGAATAGGTCACAGACGTTTAAACCTGGCTGTGTTTTTCTTTTTGTCATGGAGTTGATTACTTTGTGACTTATTTTCTTTCTGACTTAGATGTGACTTTAGTCTTTCATGTGACTTCACAAAAAAAAAAAATTAAACCATTTCAAGTTTTAGAAAGACAATTGGCTGAATAATAGTGATAGGTATGAACACTTAGCTTTATATGTGTGTGTCTAGGTCTCTTGTGTCTTTTCTCTCTCTCTCTCTCTCTCTCTCTCTCTCTCTCTCTCTCTCTGTGTGTGTGTGTGTGTGTGTGTGTGTGTGTGTGTGTGTGTCTGTGTGTGTGTGTGTGTGTGTGTGTGTGTGTGTGTGTATGCGCGTTAATTTGTGTGCGAGCAGCAGCGACTCGCACTGGAGAGTAAGGCTCCCAACTATACGGGCATCTACCCCATTGATAACAGAGACAGGCGCGACTCTAGCTAGCCCATATGGTTAGCATTTAGCCTGCACACACCCCCTGAGGCTGTCAGAGGAGGGACGCTATCAGGAACAGGAAAAGGTCAGATGTGCATTAACAGTCTAAGAGAGTACGGCCTGAGTTGATAGAGGACGAAACAGCTCAACTACAGTCACTGTGTTGTAGGGGCCTGTTTTGTACACAGAGAGTGACTTTCTAAATGGTGTAGCCTACTGTTAGTGAATGTTTATTTCGTCAACCAGTTGTGTTTTTCCGAGAAGGAATTATAGACAGTCCGAAGAAAGCAGCAGCTTCAGAGGCTAACGGGAGACCTGTAGTGATAGGTCTCTCTCTCTCTCTCTCTCTCTCTCTCTCTCTCTCTCTCTCTCTCTCTCTCTCGCTCTCCTTCCTGTGTCCCTGAGTCCTCAGCCCTTACCTGTAGCATTCCTTTTCTCGGGTCCTCTCTAAAACTGATCATTGGATTCTCACAGCTACCTTGATAAAAGCATAAAAGCTTGAGGAAAAGATGAACAAACAAACACTGTTGTCTGTCTTTCGGATAGTTTAATTGTTGTAACTTCTATTTCCCTCTTCCTGATGCAGCAGAATGGCCTGTGATGAAAAAATAAATTCCCTTCACAGGTGGATAATTACTTTTGAATGGCCATCCCCTTGTGAATACGTTTACATTCCATTACATTCATTTAGCAGACACTTTTATACAAAGCGACGTACAATGAAATTACAGCGGCAGTCCCCCTGGAGGAACAAGGTTAAGTGCCTTGCTCAAGGGCACACTAGTGGTGGTGGTGTTCCTACGTGGGCTTGAACTCATGACATTTTGGGTACCACTAGGCCACTACTATCTGTTTACCAAAGTGATTCAACCCGGCACAAAACACTGAGGACTGTAGATCCTGAAAACCCCTTTAGCCAATTCAAACACCACTTAGGTTCTCTGTGATCTTGTGTGTTGTATGTTTAGGGTGAAGTCAGAAGGTTCCTTCACAGAGGTGCATTGTAAAGAGAAATGTTGAGTCACTGTCTCCGTTAGCATAAATCAATGAAGGTAATCTACGGCTAAGTACTAACTACACACTTATATGAATATTAAGGGTGCTCTTTGATCTGTCTGAAAATAGCAGGTTAGGGATCTACCTCCCTGGGTGAACGGGGGGTCAACAGGGACACAACAGCAACACAGCCCTCTGTCCTGTCTGTCTGACTGCCTGCTGTCTGCCTGCCTGCCTGCCTGCCTGCCTGCCTGACTGCCTGCCTGCCTGCCTCTCTGTCTGTCTGTCTGCCAGTCTGTCTGCCTGCCTGCCTGCCTACCTGCCTATCTGCCTGCCTGTCTGCCTGCCCGCCTGTCCGTCTGTCTGTCTGTCTGTCTGTCTGTCTGTCTGTCTGTTTGTCTGTCTGTCTGTCTGTCTATCCATCCACTGGGCTGCTACATCTTGCATGTTCTTGCTTCTGTGTTCTGTTGACCTTTCACCTGGGGATGCAGGGCATGTACTGTAGCTGATGTTAATGTTATTAAAAAATAAAGTAAACTATCTAGTATTTTTAGAGGGACTGACCCCGGGTTTAGTTGTGTGAGTCGAGGTCCCGGTCCAATCAAGCAGTTTCTTATTTTAGATACAGTATCGTGGCCTGTAGTTCATAGCAACATGCATTAAACAAATGGCTATCTATCATTTCTCCCGAGATTGAGGTAAAACCAGTTGATTAAGAAAATTCGTCTTTGTCATCTTAACTTTTTGTTAATGTCACAGTTACTTTTGTAGAGTCTTTCATATTTGTTCTTTTGGTGATAAAATACTGTTAATTCGATACGTTATTTAAATGATGTGGCACAGAGTATAACCCAATAAATAACCGTTAGAAGTCATTTAGGAGAAGTCTTGTGTGTTCCTTGACCTCAACCGATGCATCTCTTGAAGGACATAATCTGACCAGTAGGGGGCAGCACTGCTTATAGTCCTGTATTCCTCCTCCTGTGTGAAGCCTCACCAGGTCCACAGGTTTCTTCCTCTCCTGCCTGAACATGCTGTCCTTTCTGCCCTGTGAGAAAGTTCTGCCGGGAAACACTTTAAAACAAAATAATTACCGTGTTTACTGAAGGAAAAGACCCCCCTACCCCGAAAGAAAACAGCCCTCCCTCACCAAGGGGACTCTAGACCCCCTTTATCTCCTTCTCCCCTCTTTAATCTCGCTTTGAACCTTCAAATGAAACATAGAGACGAGAGAATATGAATGAAAGGTCCAGGCTAGGGCAGGAACCTACTAGAAGCCTTGCCAAAGTCCCATTGGAATGACTAGGGACTATTTTGGGAGTATTTCAACACAAACAGTGAACCTCATCCACCCCACCACTCCACTGGGTCATTGTTGTCACTGTGGCCCGCTTCAACTCCAAGCAACAACAACCTGGCCTCAATATCACCTGATCCTACTCCATCCTCCCTGCAGACATACGCCCTGCTCTCTCTCTCTCTCTTTCTCTCTCTCACTGTATGTCGCTCTCTCTCTTTCTTTCTCTCTCTCTCTCTCTCTCTCTCTCTCTCTCTCTCTCTCTCTCTCACTGTATGTCGCTCTCTCTTTCTTTCTCTCTCTCTCTCTCTCTCTCTCTCTCTCTCTCTCTCTCTCTCTGCCTGTCCCTCTGTGTATGTATCTGTCTGTCTGTCTGTCTGTCTGTCTCTGTTTGTATCTCGCTATCTCTGTGTCTCCCTCTATCTCTCACACACACAGCCAGACATACACTCACCCAGACACACACGCACAGACACAACCACAACACACACAACTGTTCCGTTGAGAACAGACTGGACTTGGGATTATATCGCTATTTGACCAGCCATTAATTTCTCAATGAGACCACAAACTGATTTCATTTGATCTGGTGGTGAGTCTGGCTGTCTTCAAAAGCTCTATCACCCCAGTCATCCTGAGTGTGTGTGTGTGTGTGTGTGGGGGGGTATTGTCTTTAGCTTATCCCGTCGTACTGCAATCTTCTCACCCATTAAACACCGTCCACTTGTCTTATAAAACTCAGACCTCATGCCAGCCCATTCTAACTCTCAAAACTGATCAATGCAGACACTCGTGAACCTGAAACGAATGAGACCTGCTTGCTACTGTCACATTGTAGATGTTAGTAGATGTCAGTAACACACAAAATGACATGAGTGAGGACTGCCTCCCCTCCAGCTTTTTACCCTTTCAACGCTTTGGTTGTAGGTTTGGGTATGCAAAGGCAACTGATCTTTGAAGTGTCTTCTTGAGTACTTTTAATATCTATCTTGTTATTGTTGCTGTTAGTGTGTGTATGCGCTCGTGTGTGTGTGTGTGTGTGTGTGTGTGTGTGTGTGTGTGTGTACGGTATGATTAAACATGTCTCTGCTTTAAGTGTGTACCCATGTCCTCAGTTGAACAATAGGTTGCCTTCAGCTCACCTCCCTGTCCTCGCCTCACAGAACACAGAACGAGCGGTGTGATCCGTCAGGTGGATTACTGAGGACGGGGGTGGGAGGGGTGGGGGGGCTTTAAGAGGCTTTCTGTGACTCACTTAGAGGGCGGGAATGGATCCTGCCCCTCTTAAGCTCTCCTGCCTCTATCTCTGCCTTAGAGGGGGCTCTTTCTCTGCGAGTCATAGACCACTTTGTTCCATTCTTGGCAGTGACCTATAGGTTTTCGGGAGGAAGCATGGAGGTACGGATGCCGAATTGATGCACTTCGCTTGTCATTTGCAGGTTTCTGTGATCCACTGGTTGGGTATGTTACAACAGCTACTAATACTGGTGTTTTGGGTATTTCTTGACGCATAACCGTAGCATGATGTAGCGCTCAAGGTCGAGTAGAGACTAGTTGGATTATCTTCTTACGTGAAAGAGAAAACAAAGTTCTCTATTTTGGTACTGTGCCATTAGTAGCCTGCCAAGCTAGTTGGGGAAAAGAGGCTTTTCTCAGAGTGAAGATAACTGGATTGCCAGGCCTGATGAAGCTGTGAGGTCTACCCTCAGGTCCTGTTCCCATATACCCACCCTGGGGTATCTGCCAATGTATCCTATGGTTTTAGCTGTGAGAACTCACTCTAGAATTCCAAAGCAGTTGGAATTTAAGAATAGAATGCTTTTTGGAATTTCCTAAACATAACGGTAGCTAGCGTTCAACAAATGAATAGTCATTATGGTAAGGCATTTTGAACCAAGTTAGTTATCTATTTATATATACATGTTTTTCAATGGAAAATATATAAAGCTTTGGTTCCTTTTGATGTTGATCTTGTTGTAATATTATTTCTTTGTATATTTGATCGAATACTTTTCAATAGATAACACTGGTCCTTTCTTTAATATTATCAGGGGACACTTCAATATTGTTATGTGTTACTTTTGGAAAATAGTAAAGATAGTGTTCCTATTGGCCCTCTTAGTTCACCTGTTATAGAGCCAACCAATAGCCAGCCACCGTTTTGTTTTTTACGGCAACCTTTCACTGCCAATTTTCATATCTGTCTGGGTAACACAATGTATCTTTCGCATGTATTCAAATTCCTTAGTTTCAACTGTCACTTCTTATGTAACCATTTCCCTATGCACTCTCTAATGTAAATGTATTTGATACAATGTATGAAGAAAAAAAACCTACAACTTCAGTTACATTGCTCCTCTATTATTCAGTCACAGTGGAAAAGGTTTTGCCGGAGTCTGTTGGTGGGCAGGACGATTGAGTGTGCCGTCTGTTTGTCTGACATAGCCGTCCGTAGGTGTGCTTGTGGTGTAGTCAAAACAGGACCTCTATCAAAGGCAACCCTCTGGAATGCTAAGTCATGAAAATGATCAATTGAATGACCTCACGGTATGAACTTTTATCCCACACACTCCCTTTTGGTCATCTGAACACTCTGAGCAGTGCACCGGGCTGTGTTCTGGTTCTGTGGACGGCATCGGTAACCTGGGACCAATTAGGGCACAGAGATGGACTAGGGAATGTAGGCAGATATGGACCATAAAATCCAAACTAAAATGGTCCTTTGACAGAGCTTAATTTCCTTTTTTCTTCTTTTGTCGGCTTTTGAAGAGTATAGGCTCCTACAAGTAAGTAGATTTAGAAACTTAACTTTTTTCTCCAATTGTCAGATTTGCATTTTGTAAATGGGCTTGATTTGAGATCAAATTGTGAAAAGAACAGTGCCTTTTACTGTTTAGTAATTAAACAACAGCAGATTATAAGTGATAAAGAATGTTTTTCTTCTCTTTAATCTACATATTTATATACATGTACATATGTAGTCTGACTTGTGGAGGTCTGTGATTTCTTGTGTGTGTTAGTGTGTATTTTATTATGCCCACTAAGATTCGTTGTTACCATAACTATCTCTCCTCTTTTCTCTTTCCTCTCTGTAGGATGAAGTTACCCATAAACCCCAGCAGGAAGAGTCGTGTTCCATTTCCTGTCCACCATTTCTAAGGCGTTGTACTTCCTGTCTACCGTTTCTAAGGCTTTGTGAATACTTAGAGCGTCACCCCCGAGGCTAACCAAGAGCAGACAGAAACAGACCTTTCACCTTTACACAACCTTCCTAGTATCAAGTCCCCCGCCCTCTTTTTCTATCCTGCCTCCTTTCAGTGTTCCTCCTAATCTCTGGGTTTAGCCTTGACGCATTTAAACATCTTAACCCCGGCCCACTATCTCCTGACGTAGCCTGTGGTTCAGCCCCCTCGCTGTTCCTCTTTAGCCCCCATCAGAGAGCCCCTCCTGGGGCGATGCCCATCCTGCTCAATGCCGACTCCTCCTTCAGCTCCAAGCAGGAGCTCCTGGACCTCCAGGACTGTCCCCTCGGCCAGGGTGCTTTGCTGGACAGCCCCAGCCCTGTGGACTCCCAGTCGGGCAGCCCCATGGAATCAGCCCCTGGTAGCCCCATCGCCGGCGCCGGCAGCCCTGGAGGCGACTGCCCGGGCCGACCCCACCTCCTTTGCTCTGCTCCCCCGCTGCCGGGACATCTGTACGGGGCCGAGTCACCCGAAACCCCCCAGGGTCTGAAGTGCCTGCCCCCGGAGTCGGAGCAGCTGTGTGGCTGGGGGGCGCTGACGCCACGCTGCGCCCAGGTTTTCAACACCCCCCGCTGGATGCTCTTCTTCCTCTGCGTTGCCTCTTTCCTCCAGGGCATGATCATCAACGGCTTCATCAACACGGTGGTGACGTCCATCGAGAGGCGCTTCGACTTGCGGAGCTACCAGGCTGGCCTGATCGCCAGCTCCTACGACATCGCCGCCTGCCTCTGCCTGGCCTTCGTCAGCTACTTTGGCGGCACCGGCCACAAGCCTCGCTGGCTGGGCTGGGGGGTGCTGGTGATGGCGCTGGGTTCGCTGGTGTTTGCCCTTCCCCACTTCACCACTCCGCCATACCAGGTGAGCGTGTCAGAGCACGCGGGGATGTGTTCGGGGAACCGTACCAGCCCGTGTCTGGAGCGGGACGGGGGCCTGTCGGAGTACCGCTACGTCTTTATGCTGGGCCAATTCCTGCACGGGGTTGGGGCCACGCCCCTCTACACGCTCGGGGTAACCTACCTGGACGAGAACGTCAAGTCCAACTACGCACCCGTTTACATAGGTGAGTCACAGCACCTGTTTAAATAGGTGAGTCACAGCACTCGCTTACATAGGTGTGTCACAGCGCCCGTTTACATAGGTGAGTCACAGCACTCGCTTACATACGTGTGTCACAGCGCCCGTTTACATAGGTGAGTCACAGCACTCGCTTACATAAGTGAGTCACAGCACCCGTATACATAGGTGAGTCACTGCACCCGTTTACACATGTGAGTCACAGCACCCTTTTACGTAGGTGAGTCACAGCACCCACTTACATAGGTGAGTCACAGCACTCGTTTACATAGGTGAGTCAGCGTCCGTTTACATAGGTGAGTCACAGCACCCGTATACATAGGTGAGTCACTGCACCCGTTTACACATGTGAGTCACAGCACCCGTTTACATAGGTGAGTCACAGCACCCACTTACATAGGTGAGTCACTGCACCCGTTTACATAGGTGTGTCACAGCCCCTGTTTACATAGTGAGTCACAGCACCCGTTTACATAGGTGAGTCACAACACTTGTTTACATAGCTGAGTCACAGCACACGTTTACATAGGTGAGTCACTGCACCCGTTTTCATAGGTGAGTCACAGCACCCGTTTATATAGGTGAGTCACAGCACCTGTTTATATAGGTGAGTCACAGCATGAGGCCTTCACCAATACGTTTTCAAAAATAGAATACATATTTCATAAACTGCTTGTCATTCTAGCAATATTTTACATCACATAGTTAGTAGTTGAATGTCCTGTATAAATGTATTAATTTTATTTAAAGTTAGAGATTTGATTCATCCTAGATAGCTCATGTGATGCAGCATGTAGTGTGGTAGTTAGTTTAATGTTAGTGTCTGTTCCTGCGAGGGGAACTGATCACTGGGTGTCTATCACAGCTTGAGGTGGCTGACTCAAAATTACTTTCCTCTTGTTGACGCATTGACACTGCTCTCTGTTGCATTGTGGGTGCGCGTGTGTGTGTATGTGTGTGTGTGTGTGTGTGTGTGTCGTAAGTGACACTTTGACCCCAGACTGACCGACTGAATTTACCATAATTGAAGATGCTCCTCAGGGAGCAACTCAAGATATAACAAAGAATAGCTTTACTTATTGATTTTTTTGTAGATGCCTTGACCTTTAGAGGTCCGTTGTAACGACAAGCCTCACCGCTTTAGTGATAATGAAGTGTATATTTAAATAATGTACTTAAATTACCTTATAAAAACAATGTAAAATCATTATCCCATAGAGTCTAATGAATGCTAACCCAGTATGAGAGCAGTCTGACTCTTTACAAAGAAGCTAAGCATGCTATAACCTGATAATGAGTTGCAGTTAACGCCACAACCCTCACTGCACCCTCCCTTTTTTGACCCAGTCGGGGACCCTTACTCCTCCCCTCCAGCCTCTTTCACAGCAAACATCAATGACGCGACCCTGGTGCCATTCCGCCCTTGTTCAAAAGGCAGCCTCGACCAATCAAAAGCGTTCGCCAGCTCGCCCGACCGACCTCTATATCGCGCCACTGTCCATTCCGATTGATCTAAAATTAAATTTCCATGAGAACAGGCGAGGGTGGACTAACAATGAGCTCTTTGGAACCGCTAAACAGGAAGTGTGGGAAACAGGAAGTGGATAGTGACTGTACTGAAACGCCCGGCAGCCTTCTGTCTCACTGTTCTCTCTCCACAGGAAGCCATTGTGGGTCCATCGGTCCTCTGTTTCACTTTCTCTGTCTTTTTCCACAGGATCTCCTACAGGGCAGCCATTGTGGCTCTTGTGTGGTCTCTCTGTTTCACTGTTTCTCGGTGTCTCTATACACACAGATCTCCAACATGGCAGCCTTTGTGGGTCCAGCAGCCCTCTATTTTGTTTCTCGGTGTCTCTAGCCACAGAGGTCTCCAACATGGCAGCCATTGTGGCTCTTGTGTTGTCCCTCTGTGTCACTGTTTCTCCGTGTCTCTATCCACAGAGATCTCCTACAGGGCAGCCATTGTGGGTCCAGCAGCCCCCTGTTTCACACGTTCTCTTTGTCTCTCTATGATGGGATCTTCTAACCGGCAGCCATTGTGGCTCCTACTGCCCTCTGTTTCACTGTTTCTCTCTGTCTTTCTCCACAGGAATCTTCTACACAGCGGCCATTGTGGGTCCTGCTGCAGGCTACCTCCTGGGAGGGTACTTCCTGAACATGTACACCGAGGTCCACCTCACGTGAGTATGGGGACGGGAACACGACTACAGACAGCCCAAGACACCTCCCTGTAGCTCACTGACACGATGTCTCTCTCTCTCTTCGTTTGTGCGTGCGTGTGCGTGTGTGTGTGTGTGTGTGTGTGTTGGGGGGATACATGTCGATA
>JAVQIZ010072882.1:0-10895 GCA_036023535.2 Galaxias brevipinnis
ATATATATATATATATATATATATATATATATATATATATGTCTATGGTATGCCTTTTATTCTAAATAAATACATATAACAAATATTTTGAATTATATTGGGCTACAAACGAACTCCCAGTCTCCAATTTGGTTTGATGTTCTAATGTCTTTCTAATTTCTCAAAGAGAAAAACGTGACAATATAATTAACAGGCGAACATGATCATTTGTAAAATGACTTACCTAATTTCTAAAATGTACTACAGTGTTCAGAAATTGTACTGCATATGTCATGCAGCAGATTAACGCTGACACGTCTACCCTGTCCCTGACCAGGCAACATTATGCCAGGAGAGGGCTTCAGTGGGTAGTTTGGCATTGCTGACAGACTACTACATATGCCCAAAGGAATACAAATGAGCACAAACCACACTAATTACTTTTTTTTGAGAGGGTTGCTTTATTCGATAATTTAATTGGTTGGGTCAAAGTAGCTGCAAATTGGGAAAATCTTTAAAAACAAATCGTACAGCCTTTGAAATCTGCTTAGAATCATAATTGAAAGGTCGAGCTCGTTTTATTTATTTATTTTGTAATGTTATTATTTTATATTGACACACACAAACAGGTTTGCAAATATTTGTTGTTCATGCAGACTGGTTGAACACTGGCAGTTAATGAGTAAATTTGACTAAATCAAGAGGCATTGACACAAACATGTTTTTTCATCAAACATAATTTTATCTAAACTGTAAAGCAAAGGATAAAGAGCTCAAAATATGGGTCTATGTAAAACAATTTTACTGGGTATAAAGCTAACACATAAGTTAATACGGTAAAATACAATAAATAACTATTATTATATGCTGTAAAAATTTGTGTGTAAGCAGCCTTCCTGATATGATGAATCCCATTGAAATTGAAAGATCAAGCGACAGTTCAGAAGGGGTTCTAATACTCGGTTTCTTTATGGTCCTGTCCAGATTTTGTAGGAGGCTGTCTGCAAGGCAACAGTAATCGTGCACCCTATAGTTTGTGTCGCCCTACAAAAAAGTTTTTGAATGTGCTTTGATAAAAAAAAGATCCCACCCCAAGACCATCCCCCCTCCAATTGCAGATTTTCCCGACTGTCAAACAATTCCGCTACAAACTTGTACCAAGTTCTTTCAACCCCTCCTCCCCTGCTCATAGCTTCTTTTGTTAAAATGATTTTAAAATGCATACACACGTCACTTTCCCTAAAACGACACCTTTTAATGACCTGTGACATGATGCTGCTCATGGTGCTAATATCCATCTCAAGAAAAATGTAGATCGCATTTTTTTTTTATTATTATACAATTTTATGTAGACATGCAAGTGAAAATTTGCAAGTGAAAATAAATTATCTATCGAGGTTTCTAACTTCACGACTAAATGTACATAATGTGTTGAACATGTTATTTAGCTGTCATGGTGAATTTGATTAATGTCCTCTTTTTCCTCTTTTGCTCCCTTAACATATCTCTAAAATCATAATTATTGGAAATATATTAACTTTGTCAAACAGTTTTGGCAAACGATTGGTTTTGTAATATAGATAGGCTTACTTTTAAGTAGAAATATATTTATAGTAAATGGCAATAGCATTATATTATACAGGCTACAGTTATTACAAAGTTATTGGCTAATTGATTAATTAGCCTACTTATTTTTTTATCACATATCAAGCTACACTTTAAGGATATTATTATTTTATTATGATTATTATTATTGTTATCATTATTAGATATACCATGTACAACTCAGGGTCATATGTCGTATAATGTTGCTGCTCAGATTTTCCATAGCTCCTTCAGAATTTGCAGGGCTGGGCATGTGGGGCAGTATGAAACTGTAGACGACAGTTTTGAAGAAGGCAAGCGACCGTCGCGACTAATTGGAGGCTTGCAGGTTATAGATATAGGCCATTGGGCGATACTTTTAGCCATGTTTATACCCTAAATGTATAACAATTTAATCGCAGAAAACGCATGGCAATAGACGTTACAATCTAATATACGCAGAACAAATAAGCCACCAGCCTAAAGCATAGTACAGAGCTTGCTTATACGCTCTTGAGAGAAAGTTTTGGCTGGGGTGTTGTTCCTCTCCACGGGACTCTGGTTGACAGTTTGAGCTGGTCCTCTCGGCTCATTATCTCGCGCGCCCACTGAGGGCCCCCATTCAGTCCTCGAGGTCCCCCTCTCACACTGGCAGAATCGTTTGTCTCTTCATTGAACCCGTAGTCAAGAATGCGATGGTTGTTAGGGAGCTCTTTTTCACCTCCGAAGTGGTTTATTGATGAGCTCTGACTTTCCCCACTTTTTCACATGCCAAAAGAAGTCAAGTGTATTCCTCCATTACTTCATTTCATGCTCCTCGCCCTCTAGAAATCAAGCACGCCTGTGCTCCCCTCCCCCAGTCTGGTGTCTTTCCTTTTCATGCACCCTTTTCTGCTTTGGTCTGGCTTTACATTCTGAAAGCTCACACTCCGTATTCCACCGATTATATTGCGTAGGACTAAGCGACGGGGATTCCTAGCCCTGAGACTGGTGCTGCCCAATCTACGAGTATTCTCAAACACGGGCTCAGAGGGGTTGCTTTCGGGTGCGCTGATGTGTACGTTAATAGCAAGCCATTCAATCCGCGCAGTCAGGGAGCGTGTGGTCATGGCTGCAGTCATTTTATTTACTTTATTTTCTTCGTGTTATTTGTTGTCAGGTCATAGGAGTTGTCTTGCTAAAAGCTTGCTAAAAGCCAAACTCGTTACGCACGCATGCGTGCCTGCTGACAGGAGTTAGTCTATACTTAATAAAGGTACAAACAAACAAAGTCAACAATGGCACGTGGGGAAGTTTGCATTGTTTTAGGGAGTATGGGCCAGGGCCACAGAGGCCATTTGAAAGTGCACTTACACACAAAGTAAACAGGTTTCCCTTCTGAGTCTACAGCTGTCAAAAGAGGGCCCTATAGACACTTTCCTGAGCATCAATGGCCACATGAAGCCACAAACGTAGTAATTTGTGTGTGTGTGTGTATGTGTGTGTGTGTGTGTGTGTGTGTGTGTTTGTATTAAGGTCTTCTTGCAAAGTTTAAACAAGATCAAGGTTAAGGGCACATATTCTCCAAAAAAAAATCTATTAAAATGCTATGTAAATTCTTAAATATTACAAGGCATGCATGTGTATACTATTCGTGTTTACAAGTTCACCGTTGCTCATTTCAGAAATCGTACCAGTCATTCTATAAGTAACCTCTCACATATCCAATTCAGTCTGCAATAGCCAAATGTGATTCCATGCAATGATTATTTGGGATGCGCTGTTGATTTGCATAAGGAAATATTTAGCAAGTGTGAGAGAGGTGCATTTGCATGTGTAGGCTGATTAGTGGTTTTGGACGATGCGACTTCTCTCTGTGGCTCGTCCTCGTTTCCCGCTTTTGCTGTGGAGAAGGGGGAAGTGTTTATATGGTGGATGATGACAGAGGTCGGGTCGCGCTAATGGGCCAGTGAAAAGCAGTGAAGGGAGGCGAGGCGAGGCACAGAGCAGACAAGGAACACATACATTAATACACTTGTTCCATCGCCAATCAGCATAGGTGTGTTCTTTCTCTTACCCCCACCCCTTTCTCCCACTCTCCCTCCCTCTCTTTCTTTCCCACTCTCTCATTCGCTCGTTCACTCACACACACGCGAGCGCACATTCTCGCTAACTCCGTGGTCCTGACATCTGAGTTCACTGTCAATCTCTGTCTTCTTCGCAGGGATATCCTTTCCGTCTTCACTGAAGACCGCTGGAAAACTATTTTCCTTTCCTCAACTCTTAAGAGACTGATCTACAATTGCAGTATTTTTGGTGGCGAGGAGATCTATTTGTCAAGGATTTTGACAGAAACGCAGGATGCCTCAAAAAGGTGAGAATTAATATCCTCTCACAAAAAGTTTGTGCTGTTCAACCGGAGCCAAGATATCAGTCACTGGCTCTGTTATGAACACAATTTAAAATTGTATCTACCACGTCTGATAATATATTTCGCATCTTGCTGTTATTCGGCAATTGAGCGAATTATTGTGCGTAAGCTAACCTTGTATTTATAAAATGACTTAAATTGCCATTGTGTACGATTATTATCAAATATAAGCGAAATCAATGCATGATGTGGCTATAATTGAGCCTCAGAGGGCAGATGTATACGTTAAGTCTACTCTATAGCTTGTCTTTAATTTTATGTTCTCTCTATGTTGGTGTTTACCAGGTAGCTTACCATTTATTTATGACAGCACAGAGTAAAAAGTCACGCTAGCTAGGACAGTGATCATCGCAGAGAATGGGGCGCAATGACCCGTTGACGAAAGGTGTCAGTTTGATTCATGCAGGCGAGTCACCCAAGCGCTTTCTCAAAAATACTCCAAGAAACACTTGGGTAGGCCTTTCCTTTTTTATTTGCTTAAAAAAAATACAAACGCAGTACAAATCATAAAACATTTTCATGACAGGAAATAAAACATTGCATTAACTTTACACCTTATTTTGTTACGCAAAATACAAGACAAGTCAAGACAAAAACATGTGTTGGTTACATTAGAAGTGTTTTTTTTTTTTTACGTAACTTATTTGAGCATTTCGAAAAAAAGACACACAAGGCATGTGACACAGCACGTTAAAAAATAGCATAAATTAAAGGATATATTTCCTAATATAGCTATAGCCTACAGTACAAAGTAGTATTACATCGTAGATAACAATAAGATGCTTACTCCATGTAAATGTGTGTGCTCACAACTTCCTACCGTGCCATTGTAGAGATTGTAATGTATTTCTGCATATGAATGTTGAGAATGCAGAACACAACAGCCTGAATAAGCATGTTTAATTAAAGCTTTGTTGTAACGGATTACTAAAGAAAAAGAAATGCAGATTAGGCCCTAGTTAACCTTAACAACAACTCTAGAGTTTTGAACCTTAAATAAATGATTAACAAGTCAACCCACACCGGGACTTAAGTCTCCACTCACGATACCTCTGGAAAGTGGACTACCAACATGTAGTTAGGGAGGAAGAATATGGCCTAATTTTAACACTGATTTTATGCGTGTACTTGTAATTTGTAATTTTTAATTTAAATTATTTATAAGGCGAAGCATATATTTGCATGAGGTGTTGTGCATTTAAGGCAGAACTAGGCCTATAGCAACATTTTGATCGAGCGTAGTCTTAGGTTCAGGCCATGTAAAGGAATTTCAAAAGTCTAATTGCGAACTAGTAGCCAAACTACTTAGACCTGTAATGTATTGGCCAGACTAAAAACTAGTTTCAAAAGTTTACAACAAAACGCGTCTGGTGGCACGGGCCTATCCTATAACAAAATTGCTTCGACCGAATAGCTCGGCTTTTAGCGTACTAGACATAATGCATGGGCTACCAAACCACAACATGGAGGGAGAAAATTAAACTTTAGGATGTTCCTTCCCTCACTGGCCTCCTTCTTAGACATCACGTTGAATGAATTGCGTTTGTGTTTTCCAATTGAGTGCCCTACTGGGCTGTTGTTTCTTTAAACCCGCCTAACCACCTACGTCAGCTACACAATATAGGCCAAATATTTATAACATTAAATTACTTTCTTATTTCTCAAAACACTATGACAAAACCCACTTACACACTCAAGCAAGGAGGTGACAGTCGTCAATAGTGATACTGAGGTGTCGAGGCAAGGGTATATTATTTAAGCTATGTGGTCTCTGAATGGGTGCATGGATTCATGCCTTTAGGTCTTTGTGTTTTGAAGTTGTTGGTACGTTTAGTGGGAAGCTGTGTTACTAGTTGTGGAGGCCGAGCATTCGCTCCGGCTTTGGGTCTGGCGGCAGAATGGGGCGCTTTGTTGGAGTCTACCCGGCTTTGTACACCGGCCTCTACCCCCTCCTGACTTGTACTTTTGCGGAGCAGTGAGGCGAGGTAGAAAGCGTGTGTCAGTATACCCTCTAGACAACAGGATTGAGGAGAAAACTACATAAAACGAAATAACGTTGTCAGTAGGATTAGAAAACACGTGGGAAACGTATTTTTTATTTATGTGATTCTTGGTCGTTTAAAGTCTAATATTTTGAACAGTATAGCCTATATCATAACCAACAACTGAAGCAAATTAAACAAAAACATTGGCATGAATATCTGTAAAGCCTATAATTGATTCCAACAGATAAATTAAGGTCATAGGTTATGGGCAGTGTCCAGGCCTTGTATTCAGCAACACTGACAGAAATAATAGGCCTACGTGTCAATAATACACATTTTGTGAGAGTGAACCATTATCAAGTATACAATCTTCAAAGAGCTCTTCAGATTTTTTGAAACATTCCATTAAAATTGTAGGAAAGCCATAACTAAATGTAGCCCATTGGCTATAATGACAGTATAGCTATGGCTGTACTAATATATTGTTTTGCTTTGTCCTAGGGAGACATTAAGTAGTGAAAACGGCAGATGATTGACTAAATTGTTTTAAGTGGACAGTCAACACTGTTTACAGGCAAGTTTAATACTAAAATACATACATGCAAGAGGGACTCATTAGTTAACAAAGCAATGTAAAATTGATAGGAAATCAAGTAATCAACATTATATAGCAAATAAGCCTTAAATCATGCGCAAAACAAAATTAAAATTAAACGAGATATGAACTCATGTGTAGAAATTGTGTCACATAATAAAAAAAAATACCTGACATTATAATCTGATACTAATAACAATATTTATATTTTTTTCTGATGCCCAGAATACCATAACCAAGCCACTTGGGAGTCTGGGGTAGCGTCAATGATGCAGAACAGTAAGTGGATTTTTTAAAATTGATTATAACTGCCCTAGAAATTGATTGTGGTTGGCTTAATTATATTATTTTTGTTTAGAAAATGTCCAGATTAATTTCATAAAGCTAGAATTTAGAATTAAGTGCATGTATGTGCTTATTCATTAGTGTTAATTTGCTCGTTATAATGATATGCAGTTATTTCGCATCCTAGTTAATTATTTTTTTAGATTTTGCTTGAAGAGAAAGAAAGAGAAATAGATAGAGTGTGAGAGAGAGTTTGGTTGAAGGGGAGATCTTTCTGCTTGAAATGGTATTAAATAATTGCACAGCCGTCTGCATTAGCGTTAGAGCTATAGTTGTCAGGCTGCACACACGATTAGCTTTGTAGAAAAAAAACCTTGCATGATATATGGGGAATAAAAGTAATGTCCTATGCAGATTACTCTATATTCCTTATTGACAGCAGTTAAAATGGACTGCTGTTGATTACCGTAGTCAACCTAACAGTCAAGCGTCAAACATTTTCATTGTTGTTGTGGATTTAAGGAAAATGTTGTTGATTCTCTTTTGTTGCTTTCTGAATTTAGACTATTTGAAAATCCATTTTGTATATTGTCTCATCCCTGGTGAAATTAAACAAAAAGGATAAACATTAATCATTTTCTCTCTTGCTGCTGGACAAGAGGTGTATGACATCTGTGATGAAGGTGTGTGGAATGATTTCCTTTTATTATTCTCCTCACCTTGATGACGTGTCTGTGTTGTAACGTGTGCGCATTTACCAAATTCGTATGGCCTGATGTATAATGTTTCAGTTCATTGTTGGACCAGGACAGCGGATGTCACCAATGTCCAGTGAGGGGTGTACAAATAAATAAGTTTCATATTTTGCAGGCATGTTTTAGTAACATGAGTAGCCCACCTTATCCTGTCTTAGCACCATTTATTGGTGCTACGCGATGATTGCGTAACCAGGGATGACGTTAACTTGCAGGTTTTCTATTATTGAGATGATGTTTAAAATGAGGCCTCATCAACCCCTCTGTTCATCATTTGGATTGATGTTAATGGGATGCTCCCCTGGCTTGGTGTGTGATTTCTGGTGCAAATTGCCGACAAGATATCATTGGGCCCGGCCCTTTGGGTTGTCTAAAGGTCGCGACAGCCTCAGTGGCTTTTGTGCTATTAACTCCTGGGTGTATATAGCGGGGAGCGTCCAAATTGACACCATATGTTTTCCTATTAGTCGTCTTGCAATAGAACACAAGCCGCATAATTCAGCGCCAGCGGGCGAGATCGACTCGTACCTTAGGGGACTGTGCCATGATTAAGACTTAACCTTACGTGAAGTTGATGTCCTATTTGTTGTAATTATCTGACAGATTTATCGATCATGTGGATTTATGTGATAGTAATAAATCAGAAGTGATAAAAAAGTATGCTTTAATGGTCAACGCAAGGCCGCTTAAGGTTAATGCGGGTAAAGGCCAGTTTTGGAATGGGCTTTAAAACGTCTATTAATTCCACTTAATCCTGGAATTAACAAAAAGACAGCGGGGTGATAATGGATTTACTATTAATCAGTTACACGTTGGAGGTTTATACACCATGGCCCAACCCCACATGATTTTATTAAATCACGCATTATTCTTCACAAAAGCATACAAAAAGACCTGCAAAGGTTTTTACCCCATTGGTGCCCCTGCAATATATTCCCAAACTGAGATAGGCTACCGATTGCACACAACAGGACAGTAGTAGCTGTGAGCATTTGTTGTCAAATACAAACTAGGAAAAAAACTAGTTGTCAGATTTAATATGTTAAGAATCCAGGCGCGCCCTCGTTGTTGTGCCCGCGCGTAGCCCCTGGCCACCTTAAAACGAAGTCTCCCTCGAAGGGTAAACGAGTAGCGTCCAATTTTGTCTGAGTGATATCCAAATGCAGACAGAAAGGGTCGTTTTATCATGCTACTATTTGTCGTGACGATGCGATTTTCAAAAGCAGAGCGGTGTCATAAAGTGACATGCCTGCCACAAGTGCTCCAACTGATCTTTTCAATTAGCCTCCCATGCATGATCCGAGGCGACTTCCGCCTATTTCAAGAAATTAAGCTCAAACTTGACGTGCAGCTAGCTTTATTTTAAAGACAAATGTCAGGCAGGCTCATCATATTTCCCCCTCTTCTATATTTGGAGCTTATTTATGGCTAAGGAGCCTCTGCTCCCGCAGTCAATGTACCAGGCGGCAGCGCAGTGGAAGGGAGCAGAGAATCAGAGCACAACTCAAGCACTCCGGGGAGTCATCTGTTCTATTTGGCTTAAGGTTTGCTGGCTTATTCGTTGCTTTGCTGGACTGCTGGATCGTCGAGATAACGTGCGTTATAGTTCACATTTGGACAAATATCAGAACAATACTACTTAAATTGTATATACAGTTGTTAGATGTTGTGTATATGTTGACGAGGCGCATTAGCAATTTTGCAATGTTGGTTATGGGGGTTTTGATGTAGAGGTTTACCCTTTTAGTTGAGCTTGGTCGGAATTGCTCGCGGCTTGGCGGAGAAATTCAGGGCACCTTTTGTCTGAACTGTGTATTTCATCAGATGAATGGAGATGTTTTGGTCCGGCTCATTTGAAGTTACTGACGCTTAATCAATGCATGTGTTATTGAATTAGCATACTGTGTAATGATTGTCTTGAGTGGAGATGTTCCAAATGCAACTAACAATTTATAAATATTGACAACTTGCTGGTTTTACAATGTTTAGTTGACATTTTCTGAATAGATTTTAAATGAATTAATCCTAGCCTAACTAGCTAGAACTATATTTGTTTTTCATCTTTATTGCAATCATTCTGAAAGTTTAAGACTATAATTTTCTCTCGATTGTCTAAACTTATCCATAACCATGAATTAAATCCCTATTGATGTATCAATATACAATTAAAATTTAAATATTGCTCTCCTTTTATTTAGGCCACAGTGGTGTGAACCAGCTTGGAGGAGTGTTTGTCAACGGTAGACCACTACCGGATTCCACCAGGCAGAAAATAGTCGAACTCGCTCACAGCGGCGCACGGCCGTGCGACATCTCAAGGATTCTGCAGGTGACAAGGACGCTTTTCTTTCTGGCGCAGTGCTTTCAAGTTATGTCTATACTTCAGAGTATACAGACTCCCTCAACAAACTAATGCCATGCAATGATTAAATTATGGTGTGCCCGTCCTCCTAAAATTCAACGGGTATACTACCTTTTTATTATTAATAGGTGGCAATATATATAGGATGATCAGCCAAATGATCCTTTAGGCTATTTAAATTAAAAGTTAATGATAGTCTACTGCTCCTTTAAATACAGGTGCATTGTAGAACGTGCCTAATATACCATTCAAGGCATATTTTCTGTGTTTATAGACCCATGATGATGCAAAAGTCAAAGTGCTGGACAATGAAAACGTAAGCTTATCATTGTTTGACGTAATCTTAAAAATTCAAATAATAGTCGTAAATAATGTATGTGAATTGTGTCTTTTGTTTTCTATACAGGTGTCAAACGGGTGCGTGAGTAAGATCCTTGGAAGATATTACGAGACCGGCTCCATAAGACCAAGAGCAATCGGAGGCAGCAAGCCGAGGGTAGCCACTCCAGAGGTGGTCGGGAAAATAGCGCAGTACAAACGGGAGTGTCCATCTATATTTGCGTGGGAGATCCGTGACAGACTTCTGTCTGAGGGGGTCTGCACCAACGACAATATACCAAGTGTAAGTGCATTAACTGTAAGTTTATGATTTAATTTGGCACATTAATGAATGCACTGAAGTTAAGGATCATGGGCCAATAACCGTTCAGTGGTGACACATTGTCCTATCGTTGACTGCATTGAGTGAAGGATATTATACATGTATGCCTAAGTTTAAAATGAAAACATGTTCTACCCAACTACGATAATACCAGTTGGAAAAGATGCAGCTCTGCTAATTGTGCACAACACATTTTCTAACAGATTATTAATTGCCATAATGAATAAAAAGGTGTGTGTGTGTGTGGGGGGGGGGGAGGGGGGGGTTAACACAACAGAT
>JAVQIZ010072893.1:0-23757 GCA_036023535.2 Galaxias brevipinnis
CCTCTAGAGGCAAAACGTGCCCATTAAAAAGGACTGATGCAGTGGCTGAGTCACTTAACTAACACTCTCAGGGAGCTAATAGGAGTCTGCTGTTGAGACGGTCTCTCTCTCTCTCTGGAACTAGCAGAGGGGGTGAGAAACTTAAATGGCTGACGCTCTAATGCCGTTTTTCTCTCGTTCTGTCATTTTGTGTTTTTAATCGACGAGTCTGCCTTCCCAGCTCTCTCTCTCTCTCTCTCTCTCTCTCTCTCTCTCTCTCTCTCTCTCAGCTGCGAGGAGCTCGTAGAGAAAGAGAGGCGCTCAGGAAATGGCTGGAGGACGGAACTGAAGAGCATTCATTAGACACAATGGCAGGAAGGAGGAGAGAGAGGAGGGGGAGAGAGAGAGAGATAGAGAGAAAGTGAGAGAGGCGCTATAAAAAGCTCCCTCCGTGAGGAGCAGAGTGAAAGGGAACGTCTCAGGGTGAGAGCAGGCCCTTATCGATCCCAAAGCAGAGGAAAAATGGGAAGATCCTGTTTCAGAACACGAGATGTGACGGTCTACCAGCGCGGACTGGGAGCAGTTATATTATCCATTAGTCATTGACAAGGCTTGGAAAGTGAGCTGGGCCTGTGGCTGCTCTTGTGGCTGCAGCAGCGCTTACAGCTCTGAACCGTCAGCGCTTCAAGAGTGATGTAATCCAGCAATGCCCCCTAAGAGAGGACCTTTTCTGGTTGTTATTATATAGAAAGGAATAAAAAAACATAAATAAAATGCATCCTTAACTGTTAAAACCTAAAAACAACAATGAATTGCACCGTCAATTTGATTCCTTCAGGAGGCAGTACTATGCCTGAATAGTTATCAGTAGGGCTTGACCTAGACTGGGGTTTTCCTATTCTTATGGATCAGGAAGGAAACAAAAACAAAGGAAATCAAACTAAAACACACACACACACACACACACACACACACACACACACACACACACAAACACGACAAAGGCCAGATTGTTGACCACACAATTAGAAGTAGAATGGACTGTTAAAAGTCACACAAAGAGAAGGAGTTGTTTTTTCCCCAGGGTTGGACTAGCACTGGACTGCAGTCGTCAGGGGCTGGGACTGGGGCTCCCACATTCACAGAGTCGGCAGGATTCTCCCTCTGAGCAGCGGCAGACGCAGAGCTGACCGTGCACATTGTTAATAGACTGCCCTATTCTGCAGTGGGCAGTAAACAACAGGAAGCACCCCCACACACGCACACACGCACGCACGCACGCACACACGCACTGCAGTGCTCTGAAATAACAAGCACACCACAAACACACTCACAACATTAAACACAAAAGAACACAGGCTTGGGCACACACAAACATAGGTCGTCATACACTCAAGTGTGCACCCTCCCACACACACACGCACACGCGCACACACACACACGGCCCTTAATCAGGGCATCTCAGAGAGAGGGATCACTTACACTCATTGATGATGTGTCACCCAGCGTCTCCCAAGCACTGACTAATACACTGAATCAAGTCTGCACTTCAAACCCACACACTACTGCTGGCTCGACCAGGGTCTCTGATGGAAATGACTTCCTGGTATTGAGGACAGGACAACTATAAGAGATTGTAAATGACTAAACCTGACACAGAGAAAGAGAAGAAAGAGAGAGGGCTAACTGGCAGCGAGGAGGGAAGATGAGGAGGAGGAGGAAGCTCAACTTAGTAATGGCCGAAGGTCAATTCTTCTGGCCATCCTCCGGCTCGGTCCAACGCTTCACTCCCACTAGCAGAGAAAGGCTCTGGACCGAGGCAAGCAAGATTAACACAAGTTGACCTTGTGGGCTTGGGGGATATATACAGTATTTATACAGTATCTCTTAATCTTCTTTATCAATGAGGGCATATCCATTATACAAATGACACGATGTATTTCGATGCCATATCAAATTATCTCTGAGTATAATGAAAAAGGAGGCGAGGAAATCGAGCAGGGCGGGAGTCTCTATGGAGCTTAGTACAGCGACTAGTCCGGTCCGTCCATACAAACACCCACAGACATAGAACGGGCACGGAGTAATAAAGGAGACAGTCAGGGTACAGGGGTCAGCATTGACCCCCCGACCTCTCTCTGCTTCCTGTAATTAAGGGAAAAGCGCAGAGAAGCTACGTAATTAAAATTCAGAGCTCGTCGAGAGATTCTACTATGGTTACTTCCCTAGTGAATGTTCCGTGACCTGTCTAGCTTCGTTGAAAAGGGGAAAAATGGGGACATTTTGGAAACGCAAAATAAATACGTAAGTTTAGTATTATTTAATAGCTTTCCCAGGCATATGGCGGCTCTATTTAGCTCTATTCTATGCTCCCAGCGAGAAGGCATATTCATATCCTAATTAACTGCAATTGACTGCATAGCATAATTCCCTGGGGAGTAACGGGCACACTGGAGTCAAACAATGATTACTTGTCCTCTAAATATGTTGATATGTACAGAGAACATCAAGATTGTTTTAGACAATTCCAGACAATTATCCAATCATGCTTCTGGATTTCCATCCAGATTGGCCAGCAGAGATCAGCGTCTGGGGGGAGTGGGGGGTGGGGGGCAACTCCCAAGCATTTCTTAACCGTCCTTATTAAAATGCATGGCATTGCAGCATCCTCCAGGGAAAAGACTGGAGGGAACTGGATGCAACCCAGGGAGCGGTGCCCGTTTCTGGGGGTGAGAGACAGAGAGGCTGGCTGTCACCTCCGCCAGCGGAAGCCAAGTCCCCTTTCATATCCAGAAAACAGGAAGAGGAGGACAAAGGCCATATATGTCCTAATAAGCCCCTCCCACCCCTGAAGGGACGTGGTGAGTGGGTAGACTACGGGCGGATGGATGGTGTGTAAATTAGTTATGAATTATGAATGAAATGACAAACCCCTCCGCCAGCTGTTTGCACGCTACGTAATGAATGCATCTTCCCTACATGGTCTTTTCTGGGTTACTGTTACAAAAACACAGACGTTTACGCTTAAGCATTCAGGCTCAGTGTGACGGTGCAAAGAAGCCTACTGCAACATTTACTGGGAAATTACAATTAAAGTTAGGTGAGATCCCATATGAAAGAGGCCAAAAATCATGTTATAAAACTGACCTAGTATATAATGTTTAGCCTTTAACAAAATCACAGACTCTCTACTTTCTCGCCATGGTTGAACAGTGGATAAAAGGCCACGACAGCAACGCAGAGAGCCTTTCCAGCTTCCCAGTATCACAGTGAAAACAGGCAGTACAAGGAGTCCAACTGAGCCGATGTAACAAGCAGACATAAATCTTGCACAGCTAGTGCAAGATGGCTCAGGGTTTCTATGGCTACTGGGGGTTACCACGTCCCTATAACCAATAGAGAGTTACGTCATTGAAACCATTAGACCCATTCAGTTGGAGCCACTCAGTTAGCTTGCATCGCCCATCGTGGGAGCCCATGTTGCCTAGCAACAATCTGATACGAGGTCCTGGATTTTTTTAAAGAGTGACCCCTTTCTATGACAGAATTTTTTTTCATTGTAAGTGTCTTTGAGGGCACAAACATCCACACAGAGGACAGTGACTGTCGAACAGAGACCAGCCCAGGGACTAAGGCCCCTGCATTAGAGCCACGGTGAACCATCGCCATCCTCCTCCACGGCATGTCACGTCCTATCCCATCAGCCCCTGCTCCTCCTGTCACCAGGCACAGCCTGAAAGGCACGCGCACTATCAAGCTCCACTGGAACATTATACAAATGAAAGCTGCAAAGATCGCTGTGGCCGAAAACGAGTACGACAGAATTTGGGTCACAGAGCAAAGAAAGAGTGTGTGAAAAGTAAGTGAGGAGGAAAGGGGAGACATTTTTGTTTTTTAAGGTGGCGTGTACTTTGTTCTGTGCTACAACCCGCTCTGTCAGGGTCTTCCAGGGAATATAAATAAAGAGGGGCCTGCTCTGTGGATTACAGTCTATAAATGACTTCCTAAAATTCAGGAAGGCATTAAGCAACAAGACACGCAAGAGTGTTGCTCAATTCAAACTTACAGGCCGCTAACGTCCGCAACAAACAACAACGTTTGCCCAGGTTTTTAAAATTTGGCCTGGCTATAATATATAGGTTGTTGTCAGCTAGAGAACGGTTGCTAACCGACAACTATTGGCCGACTCGCTGTCATCGCTCTCTTCGATTGGCTGGCTGGCATACGAATGTCACCGCTCTCTTGGAGAAAAGAATCCAAAAGCAATAAAAGATTTACAGAAAGACAAAGTGAGATTCTGGTGTTTCCTTAAATAGCACCATGGTTACAGTAGAACCCTAAATGAAACAAAAGGACATTGTCTCTAAAGGTTGCCGTTTCTGACTGACTTTACAGTCCTAGAGTTTGAACCCAATAAGCACTGGATTATAAAGGTTACAGTAGCCAACGGAATTAACCGATTGTGAATGTCACAGCAAAGTTCATAATGCTACAAAATGAATGTGGCTGGGCAACTTTGACCGACAGAAAATAATGTAACACATTATAAGTACATAGTAATTGTATTAATCACGCAATAGGAATAGGAAGGGAAATTCAAAACCATGCAGGTGAAAAAAAACAAAAAAACGGAATAATCACTGTGGAACGATCAAACGCTGTAGAAAATGTGGTAAAGCGATTCGGTTGCTCACTTTCATATTAGTCGCCTCAGTCTCCAGTTTGGTCAAGTGGTTGGAGTTGTCCTCAAGCTCTTGTCGAAGGTTGGAGTTCTCCATCTTCAGCGCCTCCACTTGCATCAGCAGCTGATCATAAGATGCTGCAGCCATCTTGTACTACCTCTTGACCTGAACGGACACACGATGACATCGTTAGGGTTCTCGTTTCACGCTTGACAACCACCCACAAAGAGCTTAGATAGAAGACATAGCTGCCTTCCTTAATCCCAGCCCAGGCAGATTCTATCACCCTATCGACGCCTCATGTTTGTCATTGGTAGACATCTGATTACAACTGGATCCTAACATTCAATTGAATAACAATAGGCTAACAGACGCTGCGTGGTATTCCACTATCGCTTATGAATTAGCCATTCAAACAGCCAGTGAATACATTACAAAGAGCCTACATCTCGGCTGACAAGGAGAAAAACTGCGTGACAGTCAGTAAGAATGATTATCGCATGCAAGTCTAATGCAAATGACTAGGCTCCAGTGCATACAAATGAAAGCAATTAAAAACGATTGATTCCATACATCTAATGCTAATAGCCTCGCTGAAAGCGTGACAAATTTTTCAGCAAAGGTATGAGACAGTAATCAAGACCTAAAAGCTATTCCTTCATAGACAGGCTGTGAAAAACCAGCCTGAATGCTCGAGGGAGCATGCAGGTCAACATAACATCAGCACAGGAGTAGGATGTTATTCAGGCAAAAGCACGCTAGAAATGATCACAATGGCGAAGAAATGTAGGCTACAATCTAACAAATGGCACAATAGGGAGGGTAAAATGCCTAGTCTGGCTTTAGGATATGAGCGATTCTCACACACTCATGCCTCATGCACACAAAGGTCTGAAAATGGGGGGATGTAAATTATTCATGCGGGGACAGGTTTTCATGCTGTGGGGTTGTAAGCTTACATAGAAGCTTGCTTTACAGCTCCTTGGGATCAAATGGAAAAGTGTATTTCAGCCACACAATTATGAAAAATTATATGTTTGGCTTTGGTGGCTGCAACTAAAATAGTTGCACTACAATTTTTAGACCAGCCTCAAAGGGCACGCCACTCGCAGACCGAACTGTTAGCATGTTTCAGCAACAAACACAAATGCATAACAATGGCAGGTTCAGGGTCAAACTTCAAGGGTGATTGGGCAAAATAATAAGAGCTTTAAAAAAAACAGAAGCTTACCAAAGACAGGCAAATGTAAACCCAACTAAATAAATTCTTGATGTACACATTTAAACAAAACATTATCTATGTTTAAACAAAACATTTTATAAACATTTACATCAACATATCTGGTGAAATTAGAACAGTAAATTCCAGCTTAAAGGTTGAGTGTTCGTCTGAGTTCGGCTAAGTCTGGTAGAAAATAGCTAAAGCTCTGCCGCTGAGCAAAAGGTAAGCAGGGTTCTTTGTTGCCAACACACCTCCTCCTCTTCCTCAAATCACCATTCCTTTGATTCCCAGCGTATTCGCAACAACACTGCATGGGGAACTCATGCAAGGCAATGGACACACACACAGCCACATTTTCCTATTAGAACAACACAGATCAACAGCCCCCATCATCCCTCTTACTGTCCGTTCTCAAACTCTACCTCCTGCCACTCTTTTCACAACAGCATGGCAGTCCCGTGACACTGTCAACCAAACCATTAGCTTTACCCATGAACACAAGAGGAAAACCGACTTGAGTGCATTTTGGAAACCCCGCAAGACCAGATCCGCAACTCTTTCACATGCATAGCGTTTCCTTAAGGGCTGCTTTGCAGGCCAGATCCACACCCCTTTACATGCATAGGATTTCCTTACGGGCTCCCTTACAGAGCTTCGGCTGGTTATAGAGGAAGGCGCCAGGGTGACCAGGGTAACGACTGGACTCGCACGGTGCATGAGGAGAACGATACATGACAGCAGCGGGCGGGGGGGTGGATGGGGGGGGGGGGTCTAAGAGCCGCACGTTTGTATTTTTAGATTTATAGCACACCACGAGAAGCAACTAGAGCTCTGAGGTGGAAGGAAATGTGTCGCTCACTTGTAACCAAATTACCAGTGACATGTCAAATATCACCCATGGTCAACTCGAGGAGTCGGTGGACGTTGCTCTCAGCACTTTGCAGTCTCCACGGCATGTGTTTATTCACCCGCCTATCAGTAAGCAAACAAAAACGTGACCGTGTGTCCGTCTGCAACTACAGGCCTGGTCTACAAAGACACTTAGGTAGGATCACTGGTTTGCAGAGACGAAAAAAATCAATCAACTCCAAATTCTACACCATAAACAGCACATTGCCATCGGTCAACACAACATTCATCCTGGCGTTGCGAAAGGCACTGAAGTAGGCCTACGTAATTTGGGCAACGGAAACAAAGTGAGCAAGTTAAATTGATTTGAACAAGTTAATTCGGCCTCATACAGTTAGCCTATTTATTGGGTGTGATGCCAAAAGGTCGATTGATCACATGGACCATGGGCATGTGACAAACAACAACTGCCGCCATCTAGAATCATCCACTCATCTCTCCGCACTGGCTGCTAGAGGAGGCAAACATTCAATCAAATATGTGTCGTACCTTTATCAACTTTAATAAAAACGCTTCAGTACACAACCTCCTGTCCCATAGTATACAACTGAATAGCTGAGACAAATATTAAAAGTCTTATTAATTGCATGTGGGCCACCGTAGTTAATTGGCAGCCATTTCAACCCCAGTCTCCAAACACACACGTCTCCACTCATTGCACTCTTTTCGCAGATGCTTTTAATCCAAAGCGACTTACAAAAAACAGTGCCTACAAAAAGATATGGTAAAAACTACAAGTCAGGTAGATAAAACAAGTGCATCCCTGACCTAATCACCTAGATAAGAGCTAAGCATGTGTTAGGCTATATTCAACATCCGGATACAAAAACACTCACTCAAGCCTAAGCATCCACCAGATCACGAAACATCTACAACAAGGGACACTCCACAAGATTGACTCTGCAGAAATTGGTTTGCAGTAAACCAGTGCTATATCACTGCTAACCCCAGCTAAATAATCTCCCAACCATTCAAATGGTCATAAACGGGAGGATGTGGGTTAGAAACACGCCGGCTATAATTACACATATTGCATCGGAAATAGCACAGGGCTACGTCTAATGCTATTACATTGGCAATTATATCAGCATTCACCTCTCTTCATAACAGCATTATCAATTAGGTCCCATCTCCCTCAGTCTCATCTTTGCTGTAATGGGCTCTATAGGTCAGGATCTTCCTGCCTTAGAGAACAAGCCTATCCTCTGCAGTGCAATTCTGAACCACATCCAATACAGTCCAATGAATGCGATCATTAAGATCCCACCAAAATGCATTTCCTTCGGATACTAGTTCTAAGCTCCATGGGTATGTAAATGAGGTATAACAATGCATTTTGCCTACAGGGCTTCACAGGCAATTTAATGTGAGTTGAGAATCATATCCAATCCATTTATAAAGGTTTATAAAAAAGAAACAAACCAACAAAAGCATAAAAAAAATCTGAAGTCTTAGCAGTCCATCCTATACCCACAAAAGGCCTATTTCAACCCACAAGCAGAACCAGTGGTGATGATACAGACATCGAAGGAACACAGCAAAGCACACACTGCTATGGCATGCCATCTTACCCAATTCAAACGTTTGATATGTTTTGGGCCCAACAAAGGATTTACGGGTTTGCTATAGAGGCACGGAGGGGGGAGGAAGGGATCGGTAAAAAGAAGAAGCAGGGACAACAGTCAGGAAGGAGAAAGAGAACAGGCCTGCCAGTGCTAATGAATAATACATGGTTGGGGGTTTTTTTATGCACATGCTGAAAATTTGCACATTCTGGGTATCCATTTTAGGGGTTGGTTGCTGCTCCATTAAAAATGAATTATGACAAAGACGGCTCTCTTTCCAAGAGAATCCATATTGGAGGGATTCAAGGAAGCTAAATTCCCTGCCTTCTTCCTACAGAGTTAATGTTTTACCTCCAAATGAGGATTCCACCTTGACACAGCGAAACCTCCACATTTAAATATTCCCCTTGGCTAACACCACTACAGCTGCATCACACTGAACAGTGTGTGTGTGTATGTGTGTGTAGCTTTCTCAGCAGACAGCTAGGCAAAAAAAAAAAAAAACCTGCAGTCGGCTGCAAAGCGACAAATGCCCTTCCCTTGGCCATCACAAAGAAACAGTAGGTCACCACTTAGCAACGTTAGCCCACACTTAGCCCAGCTAACCCTGTCGGTGCACGGCACAATGAGCTAGAGATTAACGATGTTGTCACACCAGACAAAAGAGGGACAGGGGCAACACTATACTCCCTGACAACAGCATCCACAGAAAGACACCACGGCCACCATGACACGTCGGCTTTGTGCTTCCTGCCATCGGCAACCAGCGTTTGGATACCTAAAAAAGCCCCTGCCTCCTCCGCGCTGCCATCAGCGTGTTACTCCACACATCAGCCTCCTCCATCCTCCGCTCCTGTCTTTCCTCTGCACCTCCGCTCCTTCTCCCCTCTCTCTCCCTCCATCTTAGCACAGCGGCGGTAGCAACAGCAGCACTGACATTTTGGGCGTAGAGCAACGAGCAGGTTCTCCAACCCCCCCCCCACACACACACACACACACACACACACACCTCCTCTACCAAATCCTGCTCTCTTTTTTTCCCCCGTCTCGTCCTGTCTCTTATTTTCTCCTCCTCAAGCACAATGCAGTCTCTTTTTTTGGCGCAGGCAGCCTTTGCAGCTCTTGATGATAAATTGAAAGAAGGAAGAATCCATGCACAACCCCCACATACTCCTGTCTGTCTCTCTCTCTCTCTCTCTCTCTCACTATATCCTTGTCTCTGCCTCTTCTCTCCCCTCTCTCACCAAGCAGCCATCAAAACAAAAGGCTTAGTGGCTACGCCTCACTATTCACACAAACACACCATTATTCCCTCATAGGAGCTGCCTGGCTGGGGCTAATCCCCATTAACACACACTGAATAAAAACCCTGGCACTCTGTTTTTCCGCATAAAGAAGAAGCAGGGGGAGGGGGGGTTAAAGAAAAGAGGAAAAGCAAGCCTACCCCATTTCGGTAGCAGTGTCAGCCTCCATTCCATCTCTCCCTCTCAACTGTGTCAAAGACGCAAAACCCACCGATCCAGCCAGCCCATGGGTCACGTGGTCTGTGGGACAGCCAATGGGAGGGCTGCTGGATGAGCTGTGGACTATCCCTGCTGTTCCTGCTGTTCCACGGTCTCTCTCCGCTGCTCTGCAGCATTGAACACCGGCTCTGACTGGCCGGCTTCCAGCTCTGAGCACAGCTGTTTCCACAGCCTCAATTAACAGGCTGGTATTGGGAGTGGTATGGGTGGGGGCCCCAGGCAAAGGGGCGACTAGAGAGGGGGAGGGGGGGGGTGAGGAGGGGAGAGAGGGGTGAGATGGCAGGTCAGAGTGCCTGGAGGTCACACACCAACTAGGAGGGGGCACACATACACACACACACACACACACACACACACCCACCCACCCACCACTGGCGGGGAGCAGAGCAGCAACAGCAAATCTCTAGAGAATCAATAATGACAAGCACAAATACGGGCCAACACACATTGAACCAAAACCAACAACGAAATTCAAACACCAAACAATTGGGTTAACCCCTTCTAAGCTAACAGACAACATCGGTTAACAAAGAGAGGGAAAATTAGTCTATAAATAAAAAAAAAATACCAGTCAAATTCTTGCCTAGAGCCAAGATGACAAAGACCTAAATAGGCTAATTCAAACCACAAAGAAATAAAGCAAATATAGTCTTTAGCATCAAAGCGGGCCAAGCCCTCAGTGAAAAACCTAACCACACAATCACAAGTAACCTAATGCCACTGCCGAAACCAGTTGAACCATCTGAATAATCAAACCCACACAAATGATTACTAGTAAACCTCAAGCAGTGTGCAACAGCAGATTTAGCCCAGCACGTTTCCCAAAGTCAAATGTTACTTTCCAGCATTCTAAGGAGACTTTATTACCAATTCAATTGCAAAAATAGTCGTAGCAAAAAAAAAAATACTACGTCAACAGTAGCAGTGGAAAACGAAGCCTTTTTCATTACTTTGACTGACACATTGAAGTCAAACCCTAATCCCTCAGGTAGATCAAATTCTTATTTTTTTAACCTTTATTTAGTTCTCAAGTCATTAATTCAGTGTGAAAAATCAAATAGAGGAGTGTTGACGTTCTTATTATTATTATAACTTCTTTTTTATTTTGAAACCGTTATTTAAGCAGGTACGTCCAACTGAGAACGAGTTCTCTTATGGAGTGGTGACCTGGCCCCGTAGGGAGAAATTGACCAACTCCAGTTCTATGCCAGTGCCTTGGTCAGGACACTGACGGGAGGATTAGCCCTTACATGTTTTTATGGTGGTTGGAATAGCCCGGAGCACCTGGCAGAAACACACACAAACACAGGGACAACATGCTAACACAGAAAGGACCTGGATCGGCCGGGGTTCGAACCCAGGAGCTTCTTGCTGTGAGGCATCCACCGAGCCACCATATTGCTTTGCCTAATCTCCCTCCATGTCAATGGAAACTGGAAATGAGGCTCGATAAGACTCTCCTCCTCCCCTGTCCAGAGTGGAGGAAACCTCCTCAACATCCAGGCCTCCACAGCAGCAGGACGTGGAAGATGTGCTCCAGTTTGTGTGAAAGACTTCTTATTCCTGTTCTGGCAACAAGTCCTTGAGCCTCTTAAGACATTAGGTATTTTCCTCTTTCATTGTTGAGAGTCTGTTCTCTCTACCTAATCAATTTCTTTTATTATTCTGTAAGCTTGTAGGACTGCCTGTTTAGATAAGTCAACGTTTTAAAGCTTTGCATGGAAAATCTGCTAACTGCTAAGCAACTCTTCATAATATTCCTAGCTAAAAGCATCAATAACTTTGTTACTACTCTGACCCCCACACTTAGTGCTATAAAGACCAAAAATATACAGGGCAGTTTCACAAGAGCAAAAGGTTAATAAAAACTATTAACTTGAGGGATAACAGCTGAAATGCCTTTAATAGGTTGAACACATTGTATCTTATTGTTCAGCAAAATCAAATAAAGTCTTTGGTTCACTTGCAGGGTGATAAGAAGAATTCAAAATAACTTTGTATTTGGACTTGTTTTTTATTTCCTGGTCCTAGAACTTAGGCAGCGCTCCTGACATTTTTCAAATCCTATAACCAGAGATGAGGCTTATGAAAATATTCTCAAATTAGATCTTTTTCCTTAGTACTGTAGTGTACTGTGTCCAAATTTACGAGCTTCATAAACAACTAAACCCTGGTCAGTACACACTTTGTAAACAAAAGAGTTTTCTTCTTCATTGTTGTGTGTGGTATTGTATATCACCTCGTCTATATGATCATAAAACAAATAAATGGCCTGTATAACCATACAAGAAGGAAAAAAGGCCATGTTTCTCAGGCGAAATTAACTACGTTAGTAAAGACAGCCACTGACAGGGACTGGCTGGTAAACTTTCTCTTGCTTATTTTATCTTTTAGTCTCTGACTTTCGATCACAGATGTCCTTGTCAAAAACAAAGTCACCTGTGGAAAAACGTTTGATAAATACTGTTACATTTCCAAGAGACAAACAAAAGGCACAAAAAGAGAGAATGAATAATCTCCCCACTATCGCTAACAGTTAATAGACTACAGACACTAGAATCTAACATTGCATTTGGCAAGATTATAGAGTTTTTCAGATAAGTGGACAAAGACTGGAAAGTAGGCCTCATAATCAATCAATTGTCCAACAAGCCATAATACCTTTGTTGATAAAAAAAAAATAACGCAAAATAATACATGCACTGGGCTGGAAAGGGCCACACATGTCGTGTTGGTTCAGTTGTTGTCCTAGTTGACCAATTGCACAAAATTTGAGTTCAGCTAACCACCGGAAACTGAGTATGGCCACTTCATTAGACCTAATCTTGGTCTGACATGATTTCTAAACAAAAAAACTTTTAAAATTCTGGCTTTTACATAGGCCTAACCAACAACATTCACTCAACTTGAGGCTCGAAACTGACCAAACCACACAGGCTTTTTCTGCCACTGTGAAAAACTTTGACTATAGACTGCCAACTACGACTCTAGACAGTATAGATGTCGTTGGAATGCAGCAACTTTTTGTCAGACAGACATGCTAACAAATATGAACACACATTGTAACCAAATTGACTATTATAAGGTTCATGGGATATTAACACTTTCACTGGTGTATCATTAGTTTTCTTAAAGATGAAAAATTCCACCTATATAATTGAGAGAAAATACATCTACGTCTTTATGAAGTATGTTAAGTGGGGCAGATGGCCAAGAAATGCTTGAGTGAAATAGTTGGATTTTTGTTGCATTGGAGCACAATCACAAACATAGCTTACGACGTTAGCAATCACGCTAACCTGAGAACTGCATGCCTAAAAGATCTTATGTTGTATCTAATTGTGTACAACATAGAGGTTCCAAAAATATTTTGTCTACCACTTTGATTATCAGCTTGTGTTAGTATTGTAAAAAAACGATAGGGTAATCTTAGCAAATAGTACATTTAAGTGCTTGAAAACTGCCACTAACCTGCAGTGTCTGCCAGCTAACAAAATAATATTCTTACCTGGATGTGTCCGCCTACTATGGTCAAACAACCACTTTCACCGGCGCATTCTAAAAGTGCGCCCATTTAAAGCATTGCTAATTACTTTACACAACAGCCCATATCCTAAAGCTGAAGTGTATTAACTCTTCAAGAGTCGTTGTAAACTTTTTTCCTTTGTGTCTCCCTCCGCTTTTCTTTAACGTTTGCTTCCTTCGTTACGCCATGTTGTCTGGATTGTCAGCTTGCGCGCGCATGCTTGATAGTGATGCGCAAGGCCTCAAGGATTGAGTAGTAAAACTCAAGATTGATAGATAGGGCTTCGATTTTTTTATGAGAGAAAAAATAAAAGAGCAATAGTTCTCATAAAGATAAATAAATAAGGATATATCAAAAGATGGCACAGTATAAAACATTATGTTTGACTTCTGCTCCACAAAAATCTTCGTCAAGATCTTCCTGAAACTTTACAATTTGCAATGCGCTTGCCTGTGCACATTGTAGGCTTCCCTCGGTATAAATATAATATTGAATTGAAGAAAAATTGCTGGTAGGTTGTTTTTTTGTTTCTTTACAGATTTTTATTTATTCGGAAACATTTAAAATCCTGTCTTGATCAACGATTCAGAATCATTAATAGTTATTGAGACACAGTACTAGCTTAGTCCACTAGATGTCGCCCCAAGGCTAAAATAGGCACCTCCATTATTAGATGAGGGTGTTCGTTTTCATCTATTCTAAGGGACGTAGACCGAGGTGTAGGCAAATGTAAGCAATATAGGCCTTCTCCCAACTTTAACATTGGCCGTCTCAAAATGTTGTAGCTAAATTAATTTGATAGTAAATTAAACACATGGTTTTGCTCTAACTATGCAAATGTTACGATTACTATGAACCAACCAGCCCATGTTGTGGAAATCCTGCCATGAATGTCACGCGGGATTCATGGTATAATACATTGCGAGAGAGAAATCCGACAGATGGCAGAATTGTATTTCCTTCTAATGCACCTTGCACACATCGACTGAATATATGGGTGAAAGTAGGAGGAGTCATCCGTGCCGACTGAGAGAGGCTTTGTGGTGTGAGAGAGATGGGCACCGCTCCTTAGCAACGGGACTGCCTGAAATACAAGTGGTTTTTCATTTCTCTTTTCTACGCCAACAGGTGTTCTTTTTAAGTAATTACTTTAATATCGAAATTAAAGGATTAGGATATTCAAGGTATGTTCAGCACTGGTTGAAATTATCCTAGTGGAATAGAAATTGAAACGGATGCTGATAGACCCTGGACGAGCTGATCCGTTAATGTTGTTGAAGATACAACAGGGCTTAAACTCATTGATCCCCATGGTTTGAAGTAAGTTTTGTTTACTGTGATAATCGTTATGCCGTGCAATGTATATTGTTATTTAGTTAAGTTGTCTGGAAAACAGTTAGATGCAGTGGTTAATATAAAGACTTTCATAGCAAAGGAAAGCCCAACCCGGCTAGTCCAAAGAAAAACGTTTTGCTAAGGTGTTTGGGAGCTTTTTTTTATCAGTCTGTGTTATTATAATGGAACTGTATTTCTCTGTATTTATTCTATGGCTGTATTGTATTAGGTGAATTTCCATGCTTAATGTAGGCTAATCCATTTCTGTATCTTCTGTGTCTTTTCAGAATAATTGCTGAAGTACCAAACACCACAGTAACAGTTGGTGCGTGAATAAAATTACTCCACAGAAAGCTGACAAACATCCAACCTCAATGAAGTGAAGTTACTCCAAATGTGGATCATTGAGTGCTCCTGAAAACAGTGTTGCTGTTGTCGCTGCTGCCACTGGCTCAAAGGACCAGCCCCTCGTCCCTCTCCAACAAAGAGAAGACATGAGTTGCTTCTGTGCAACTCAGGAGGAGTTTTACTGCGAAGTTCTCCTCCTGGATGAGACTAAGTTGATACTGACCACCCAGCATCAAGGTATAAAGGTAAAAACCCAAGAACCATTTTGTTCATATTGTATTGCTAGTTGCTTTATTGACACATGAGTGTCCTGTAAACCATGTAGCCTACTGGCCTAAATTAGGGAAGGGAACCACAACCCCTTTTGATAATGTGTCCATGCAGCTCAGATAGCAACACCTGAACCTCCACTACAAGTTGAAGTAATCGATTCTAAAGTCTTCAGGCTGTCTTCTTTCTTTTCCCCTCATCTCTCCATCGCTCTCGTTGTTTTTGGGGAGGAGTGTGTGGGTTGGTTGGGAGGCTGGAGGGGGAAGGGTGACTGGCAGAAGGCTACTCAGGTGTTTTTTGTTACCCAGAAGGCCAAGCATCGCATTCCCAAAGAAGCCTGATTGATGGGTTAGATTCCTGCTATCATGTCGCTGACTGTGACAGGTCCCCGACAGGTTAGCTATCTCCTAATGACTCCTCTGTCCTCGCCGCACACTTGGGATTTGACAGGAACCAAAAGCCTGCTCTGGTGATGGACAACAGTTGTCCCAGGACGGCTTCTTTATTTGTAGCGATGGTGGCGAGGACACCAAAGAAACTCCTCGAGACAAGAATTTGTGGAGGTGGACTTTATTATCCAAAAGAACCTCCAGTTCTGTGCGATACTTTTGAATTTGTGTGAGAGGTTGCAGAGGGGGGGGGGGGGTAAGCCCACTAAATCTGTCCGTGTCAACATGGTCTTTAACCATTGCTGAGAAGAGAATGTGAATAGTCTGTGATTTCCACATGTATTATTAGGTAACTTTGTACCACAATAATCCTAATGCTGGGCATTAGATAAGGCCCTTTGTTAGTTCATTTAATAACAAGTTGATCCAAAATATTAGTCTGTAGCAACCCAAGGGGATTTCCATACAATCCAACAAAAGTGTATAAGGATGTGACATCATCACAGGTATGAAACCTGAGGAAACCTTGTCCTTCGTTCAATTCACCCTGTCATCTGGCTGATTAATAGCCTTCTGCCTCGTTCCTTCTAGCTCTCAATCCATATTAATGCTGACAGCATTTAAACTAGCCGGTCCTATAGTCACTTTCATAGTGCTGCATTGATGGGTGGCGACAGCACTCAGGATGTTTTAAATGTTTTGTTGTCTGAGTCAAAGGTCAAAGGTCAAAGGGAAGGATCCATATTAATGTTTTTGTCTTCTCCGATTTCCTCTGTTCCCATCCTGGGGGACTGTGTGTGTGTGTGTGTGTGTGCGTGCGTGTGTGTGTGTGTGTGTGTGTGTGTGTGTGTGTGTGTGTGTGTGCATGCGTTCGTGCGTGCGTGCGTGTGTGTGTGTGTGTGTGTGTGTGTATGTATCATCTAGCAACTACGTCATGATGGATGCAGACACTGATACACACCTTGAAAGCTCCTCCTTAAATGCTGCCTCATAGCATTTCATGCAAAATATTTAAAACAATTATTGTATTATTTATAATATCAGGCTATGAGGCTGATATTTAAGAAAATCTCCAGTATTATTGTATTATTACCTTTATTTTTAATAGTTGGAATTGCAAATGTCACAGATTATCTGAGCGAGATCATAGTATTCATATTGGCCTAATATTTCCAGAAACTGTTTTTCATAGTATAAGGTGTGATAAACTTGTCTGCTGCATTTCTTTCATAGCTGTGTCATCATACATTATACTGTCCTTCCCTATATATGATATATCGTAGAGAAACCCAAGCCCAAATTTCACATTCAGCACTGAACCACCAGACTAGGCTGTAAATGCTGTAAAAAAATAGGATACGGAGCTGACTGATGTGTAATAGCAGACTAGCCCAGATCTGCACGAAGGCCCAAGACGATACAGATTGACTTTCTAATGCAGGACGATGGCTGTTGCCAGTACAGCCAAATCAAAACGTCTGTCTACATCTTTCCCCAGTAAAACACTCTGGCCGGTTGATTTTTTCTTCTTTTTTTAAAACCTGCCGTATTTACTTTTTGATCAACGATATGGTTCTGCGGTCCTAGAGTGTGAACACATTCCCACAGATATAAGCTGTTAAAGGAGATTAGACTAGGTAGATAAGCAAACCAGCACTCGATACGGTGAGAAATGTACGCATATCGCAGATTATACATTCCAAATGATATTAGTACATACAGTAATATGATTATTTATAAAATATAAACGTCTGGTGGTGTGTTTTTGACCAGTTGGAGAAGAAACGTTGATTTTTAAAGGATGAGAACATTGCACACTGCAGTTACCATGGTTACTTTCAGCACTCTTCTATTACATGACCTTAAAACTTTATACATTCAATTATAAATTGAACATAGCAATCAGTGCTGGGACATATTTATAGAACAATTTCACAACACATGCCTACAATCCTCTATATATTCCATAAAAAAAATGAAACATTACTGACAGTCATGATTTGGGTTTTCATAACCGATGCCTACAGTCCTCTATCTGTTCCAGATAAAAAAGACGACTTCACGCACAGTCATGATTTGTGTGTAGGCACCAGAAATGGGTTTGGAGAGTTTGTGGAGTCCTGTGTTGTGATCGTACGGCATTACAGTGCTGGGCCCCTGTGACGGTACCCATAATGACATCCCACTGTTCCTCACACTGAGTGTTTGTACAATGGGGTGTGTGTGTGTGTGTGTGTGTGTGTGTGTGTGTGTGTGTGTGTGTGTGTGTGTGTGTGTGTGTGTGTCTGTGTGTGTGTCCAGTCTGGGGCTGGGACTGGACTGGCAGACATAAAAGTGAGTTATGAGCTTTCTCTTCTCCCGGAGCGTTGACTCCCAAGAGTGCCCCTCAACTTACCGGGAATTCACACTAAAATAAATGTGCCCTTGGAGAAGAAAAAAAAAAGAACTGGGGTGTGAGGTTATGGGGTGAGGGAGCGAGGGGGGGAAGGAGGAAGGGAGGGAGGGAGTATTTCAAGAAGAAGCGAAACCTGATGGAATAACTTTCCCATTACTCGCCTGATGATGGAATAGCCAAAACCGGATTTCAGTGCAACAGGATGGGATTCATGTTGGCAGGCTTGCAATGTTGAAAGGGACTTCTAGATTTTGATTCCTCTCCCAGAGCCTCGTGGATTAAGGAACTTCAGGCTTCTACTAGTTACTGTTGATATCTGACAGAGACATTCCTTATTTATTTAGATGTCTCGCTTACAAAACCTCTGGACATTCCCGGAGCGCGCTATGATGCAACCATTAGATTAGATGGTTTGAAATACAGTAAGTGCATTAAGGGCTGTTTTAGAGTGATATATTTGGCTAATTTAAAACTTTCAGTGCATCTTGGACTTGTACATCTTTTCGAAATTTTATTTTGCACATCAAAACTACAAAGCGTCAAAACTATTTCCAATATTCAGTTCACTTTTTAATAACTTTTTTTTTTTCAAATGTTGCATTTTTCTTGGAGAATCTGAATATGAAGAATGGTATCCTGGGGCCATAAAGAGAAAGAACGCTAATATAACTCATATTTCCTGTCTCAAAACCGAGTTTGACTTATGACAGATCCTGGCAGGCTGCATACAATAGTAAAGGGTGATTAGAGTGTGCCGGGAATCTCTGTCGGCCTCTTCATCTTCAGTCTCATGGCTTTGCTTATGAGGGGAGTGTCAAACAGCTGTAACCATAACAACCTACCTAGTGTTGAAACTTTATGTCTGGCACCTTTACATTCTGCCTCGGAGACCAGAGTAGATCTAGATCCTTTGTGCGTTGGTCCTCATAGAATGGTCAGTCAGTAGGAACACACACATATCAATTGTTACAGTACCAGGGATTGCTTGTTCCCGTTGCCAACCCTCATCAAGTATTATTTGTCTCCATTTCCATGTTACGTTGTTCTCTCTTTAAAAGGTGTCTTTGACTTCACTACACTCTATCTTATACTTGACTCCTCCTGTGTTTAGTTAAGATAACTAAATTAAATCCCCTCTCGTTGCATCTACCTGTTAAAATAATAGGTAGAAAACAAATTGTATTGATAAAAAAAAACGACAGAAAAAAAACGTTAGACTTCTACAGTTCCCCTTACAATGTCTGAAAATCAATCAAGTCCCGAGGTACTCGATACAGACAGAGCGCGCAGATGCTCAGAGATTGTACTATTTTATCCAAGAAGCCACCCCACAGAGTATAAAAACCATAGAAGAAGATGTGAAAACACAACAGGAACACAGGCTGCTCAGCTGACCTGTGTGTTGTGTCCTGATTCAAACAGAAGTGACTGTAATGTCCTGGTGACTGTTGCAAATCATAACTTCTTTTTTTTTGCCGGGATTGGTGGTGGTTTTGCTAAATTGTGAATCCTTTTACACAACGTTATATAATTTGGGTTGGAGTGAGTCAGGCTGTCCTCACTTCCTCTCTTTGGTCTACATGTGTAACAACGGAGGAAGTAGAAGTCCTGCTCACACACACACACTAATGCACAGAGAGGCACACACGCACAGACACACACACACACACACACACACACACACACACATAGTCACACACCACCTGCCCAAGCTGCGAGCCCAGGAGGACACTCAGCTTGGCTCTGCTCTGATTAAAAAAGAGAAAACATGACAGACAGGTGTGTCTTTGTAATAGATTTGTGTTGTTGAAAGCAACAGGGGAGAGGGGTCTGAATCCACTGAGAACGCTGTGAGTCCAAACAGACAATATCCACAGCAGGGAATAGGGGAGGGGGGGGGGGGGGGCTAGAAATAGACTGGCTAGATCACACAGAACCGACGAAAACCGGCAACGTGGCACAGGAGCGCTTCAGATTACCCTTAAGGACCGACAAACAGACTGTTGTTGACCTGGAAATTTGGAGCCTGTCCAATGTTACGTGAAGGACGCTTACTGCAGGAACCAGCCACACACCCAAGATGTCGTTCGATGTAAGTTCTTTGGTCAAGGATGAGCTGTGAGGACATGTATATGTGCCGCCCCCATACAGTGCTCAGGGTCTAACACCGTGCTTTCTATAGGAGCATAGGAAACGTGAAGACCACATTAACCCACTGGACCAGGCCCGTGGAGTCCTTATAGCCACTGCGACACATTGTCCCATCTCTGTCTTCCCCAACGTTAACAGTGGATTCTGCCGGATAAACGTGGAATATATTACAGGAACATCCCCCTAATGACTGGCTTCATTCCTCTGTTTCTGTTTTACTTCTATATGTCGGGGAATATAATTACACCCAGCCATCTGCTGCACATTCTCGAGAGGATGAATCGTTCCGCAAACTTTAGCAGCGCCAGTCACCGGGATGGTTTGAACCCGCGCGTACCGCAGACGTACAGCCAGGACCCAGGGATGAACGTTTTCATCCCTTCTCATCTCAACTTTATTTTTAGCTAGTCAGTGCTCAAAACCCCCAGAGATTGAGTGAAGCAGAGATAGGCAGAGACAAAAAGCAGGTTCAGAGGTAGGAACGACGGAGGGAAGGAGAGAGAGACAGGGAAAAAACCGGGGTGAAAAGTGAGAGAGTCTGAAACAGGGAGAGATGGAGTGCAATCGAGTGAGAGAGTGAGAGAGAGTCTGAACGAGAGTCTAAAAGAGAGAGAGAGAGATGGAGTGTAATCAAGTGAGAGTGAGAGAGAGAGAGAGAGAGTTTGAAAGAGAGAGAGAAAGAGAGAGATAGACTAAAAGAGAAAGAGATGGAGTGTAATCGAGACAGAGAGAGAGAGAGAGAGAGAGAGATAGTCTAGGAGAGAAAGAGATGATGTGTAATCGAGAGAGAGAGAAAGAAAGCGAGAGAGAGAGGGAGAGAGAGTCTGAAAGAAATAGTGATAATGAAGATGGCCTAAAGTCAAGAAAGAGAGATGGATTGAAAAGCGTAAGCAGCAAGAGCAGCGTGCATATTTCCAGCACCTGAATAGAAAGCGTCTCTCCTCTTTCTTTAATTTCACAAAGAGCGCTCGCGTCGTCCTCTTCTCCATGTTTTTCAACTGCCATCTTCCCTTTTCTTCTCACTCCCTCCATCTCTGCCTGCCATTTTGCAAATCTGCTGCCATTATGTCCTCTCCTGACAATTATTCTGCGACTGCTGTTGGGAGCAGATGAAGAGATTTTCAGACCCATCTGTCAAGTTAGGACAGTTTGAGAAGAGGTAGCGCCGAATTGAAAATGGGATCTTTTCACTGTGGTGTGGAAATGCTTTGTATTGCATACTGGGTTAGGGAAGTCATAATAAGTATCTTGGTTATTTATTTATTATAATTTTTTTTTTATCTGTTCATAGTACCTCGAGATAGCTTATTTTTGGGACTTACAAGGACATTATTTCACTCGAAAGTGCATGGGGTCGAACATTGACATGAGTAGGTGTACATCCCTTTTAAAACCATTGGTTTTTACGCACAACGTCAGGTGTCACTTGTGCTTATATAACATATATATATATAGTAACAAGAACATGTACTGTATATTTTACAATGCTGACCATGGCAACAACCTGATTTAAGATCAAGTACTTCATAGCATTGTTTAGAAAACAGCTAATTCAATCTAAATTGTTTATTATTGTTATTAGTATTAATATTATAATTATTATCCATTAGTAGTATCATGTCTGCCATATTTGTTGTCTCCTTGAAATATGACATTGGGACATTCGGTCCTTTGTATCCATATCGTCTCAGTGAAGGTGAGGTTGGTTATTGTGTATAAGGGTTTACTGGTCTGCTAACAAGCCCTGTTTCCACCTGAAAACAACTTTTTTAATGATATATATACAGTCTCTGAAAGAAATTCACTTTTTTTAAGAAATAAGCATTCATCGATTATTCATTTTAAGGACTCTTGGATTAACAAATTCAGTGAGCACTTGAAATCAAACTAAACCCCCCTGAAAACTAAATAATGTAATATAAAAATAAAATCGTCAATATCTTAAAACCAACATTTTAACAAATATACTTTTACATCCCAATGTGGCCTCGTTAAGTCAATTTGTTTTTCTAATGCAAAACTGTCAAAACTCGCCGGCTATCCAATCGGGCCGCTTTTACATATTTTAATAGAAAAGCCCAAACAAAACAAAACAGAAGGTTGAACCGGGCAGTGCCTTTCACCGAGACAAGGGGGAGGCCGGTGTGGGAGATGGTTCTGTCCCTGTGTATCTTATTCATGACTTCAGCCGGCCAGAGCAGCAGCAGCAGCAGCAGACCTTACCTTAGGCAAACCTTCTACATGAGTCACCGAAGCGTTTAGGCTCCTGGCTAGTCCGCTCGCTGACTGACTGACTGACTGACTGACTGGCAGGCTGATTGGTGGGCTGACTGGCTGGCTGGCTAGTCGGTTCACTGGCTGGCTGACTGACTGACTGACTGGCTGGCTGACTGGTGGGCTGACTGGCTGGCTGGCTGGCTGGCTAGTGCGCTCGCTGACTGGCTGACTGGCTGACTGGCTGGCTAGTCCGCTTGCTGACTGGCTGGCTGACTGGCAGGTTGACTGGCTGACTGGCTGGCTAGTACGCTCGCTGACTGGCTAACTGGCTGATAGGATGAACGGCTGGCTGGTCGGGTAGCTAACTGGCTGGCTGGCTGGCTGACTGGAAGACTAAGTGATGGGCTGCTGTGCTGTGTACTTATCATAGAGGGAGACTGGCCCCGGATCAAAGCCATGCGCTCCCCATCAGCAGTGGGCCCTGGTTCTGCTTGTGTTTCTGCTTGTGTTTGTGTGTGTGTGTGAGCATGCGTACGAGAAGAGAGATTGTCTACGTGTGATTGGACATGTGTGAGGGACACAGAGGGAGAGACGAGAGAGAGATGGAGAAGGAGATAGAGTGGAAGATAAACAGAGAGAGAAAGAGAGAGAACGAGAGAGAAACAGAGAGAAGTAGTGGGACCAAGAGGCAGAAAAACAGACAGAGAGAGAGAGAGAGAGAGAGAGAGAGAGAGAGAGAGAGAGAGTGAGAGCCTGAGCCAGAGCCAGAGTGGAAGAGAGAGAGCGAGAGGGAGAAAGAGAGAAAGAGAGGTAAAGAGAAAGAGAGAGAGAAAGTCAGAGAGAGAGACCGAGAGAGAGAGTGTGAGAGAGAGTGTCAGAGAGAGAGAGAGAGAGAGAAAGAGAGAAAGAGAGAGAGAGAGAGAGAGAGAGAGAGTGTCAGAGAGAGAGAAAGAGAGAGAGAGACAGAGAGCCTCCTAAACTGTCTGTCCGGATGCTGCTCCAGCCCCTTGGTGCTCTCTCTAAAGCCAGTACCTTGTTTACCTCGTCCTTGCCTCTATCCTCTGCTGCCTGTTTGGATGGCTGCCTTTCAGCTGGCCTACGTCCAAATGACGGAGGATCTCAGAATCAGCACGCATTCACGCACACACACACACACACACACACACACACACACACACACACACACACACACACACACACACACACACCATACACAAACACACACAGTGTACACAAAGAGAAACAC
>JAVQIZ010072895.1:0-33251 GCA_036023535.2 Galaxias brevipinnis
CCCCCCCCCCCCCCCCCCCCCCCCCCCCCCCCCCCCCCCCCCCCCCCCCCCCCCCCCCCCCCCCCCCCCCCCCCCCCCCCCCCCCCCCCCCCCCATGCTAATGACGTTGCATGAGGGAGTGTGTGCTGAGTGTGAATGTGTTTTTCTGTATGAGTATATGTGTGCGTGTGTCCCGTTCCATAGAAGCAAGCCAACTCTAAAACCCAGTTGACCATAAACAACTTTTTAATTATCATAAAAGTATCATTGCATCACGCGATACCTTTGATATAGATGACCTTTGTGTGTTCAGGCATGTGTTTGTGAAAGGCTGTCTGCTGTCTGCAGGGAGGAGATGGGAAGGGAGGGGTGGGGGTGGCAGGGTGGGGGGTTGGGGGGCAGTCAGGCAGAGGTTGACAAGGGGTCAGGCTGACTAAGGTGGACTTGGGGCAGGGAGGAGGCAGACACGATCAGTCAGTCACCTATTCACCTTTTAAAGCAGTTCAACAGGTAGGGCCTACACACATTTTCATTAACACATCACTTTAGCATAGACATTATGCCTATGTTTAGCCCCATGGTTTCCAAGACAGACGGAGAAACATTTTGTTTATGTGAGGGGAAAATGCTGAAGCACTTATTTTACATTGTTATTATAAAAAGGATAGTAATGAAGATACCCTTTAGAAAATGTCATGGTTATGGAATTCAAAGTCATTCATGTCTGTCTTATATTGGGGCCAACCAACAATCTTTTTCTTTTAGGTTTGTCTGTGTTGCTTGGTCTCTGCATGTGGGTTTTTGTGTGAGTTTGTGTGTACGTGTTCTCGTGCACGTATGTGCGTGTGTTCCATATAGGGGTATATCAATGACAAGGTGGCTTGCAGGGAAGAGGAGCGGGGTTATCATTAGTAGGGACTGGCGCTGGCCTCGGCTAGTTCCAGTAATTACCTCACAAAGGATGGTGCTTGCTGTCCCACTGCTTTTCCCACACTGCACTGCAGGCTCAGAATTCCAAGCACCCCTAGACCTGCAATCTCCTTGGTTTTAGCCAGCAAATTACTGACAAGTCCCATTCTTCACAGCACTGTAATTGCATTTTAGTGCTGTTTTTATTGAGGTACCCCCCCTGCCCCTTTTCTCTCCCTCTTTGAAACAGCAGCTAGCCAGGGAGGGGGTGAAGGGTTAATATAGATAGCATTGGCTCCTAATTGGAAAGCCAAAGAATGTATGATTAAAAAATCTTTAAAAAAAATCCGTAATTATTCCAGCCATTTGTGATGGTATTATTATCACTGTTTGCATAATATCTGTTTATGCAATTAGTATTCAATCAGAATTTTCCTACACAAATTTTTGTGTTTTCATAGCTTTGAACATTTTAAAAGTTTTAAAAGATGATGCACATTCAGAAAAAAAATTGAAAAGGACATGGATATGTTTCCTTCCAAATGTTTCCGTACTATTATGTGCTTATGTTTCTTCCTTTGTGTTTAAGGATCTGATAGCGCAATATAAAGTGATGTACTGAGTAACTTGGCTCATCTACAACTGGAATCATTGTGTGTTGTCTTTCCCACCCCTTCCCATTACTTATCCAATGTCCTGAATTGTGGAAATCATTACTCTCCATGTCAATACAAGCTTTGAGCAGAGAAAACATCTCATTATGAGACTTAAAGAGATCCACTGGCATTCTTGGCTCTGTCAAGCTGTTCAGCTTTTATTCAATATAGTTACTTTCCTTTCACCAAGACGAACAAATTCCCTACGTTCCAACACCAGACAACTGAACAGTTGCCATTTAAAATAAGAAAAAAAGGATGAAGAATGGAAAATGGCAGCGGGATTAGAGGACCTGAACAGGATAAAAGGATAAGAGATTCTTGGTGTGATCCAGTTTAGTTTGAAAGATGGAGGGTCTTAGCAGGGATTTGGGTCTTCAGACTGCTTTGTGCCATTATTGCCATCCTATGGAGTCTCATCTAAGTTGTCTGTGTGATTTGGTGGCCCATACAACGCTCCGATTGCTTCACATGCACGCCTGCATAGACAGCGGCACACACTTGTTTGAGCTTCTTAATTCAGAGAAAAAGAAAGAGGGAGATCCATGCACCTTCAGTCATACGCAAATCGGTTGTTCATTTGGTTTTTGGAACTAATCAGAGCCAACCCACACAATATGAGAAAGAGAGGAAAGTCTGAGGAAGAAATTATTATATGTAGTCCTTTCCCCCCAACAAACCATAACCGTCCCCAGTGACTCCTATCCTTTTCCCAGAACCGTTTCACTATACGACAAGGTTAGACATTTTTTATACGGGCGCCCCAGGGCTACGACTGGTAATTGACTCAGGGAGCATCCCAATTTGCCTGCACCCTAATGTGTCCATCCCTCTGTCAGTCAGGCTACGCTGACACCTTTGACCCTGCCCAACGTGTCAAATGGGTTGTCAGAGAGCTTCAATGGACCCCATTGACAAGCTCTCTAATGCATTACCGCACGAGCTGCAGCCAGAAAATGAGAGGCTGTGGCTTGGGTAGCCTGAAGGTAGACAGGTGTGCTTAGGAGCAACACACACACTCTATCTCTTGCTCACACTCACACACACAGACACACACACCAAAACACACAAACACACACACACACACACACACACACACACACACACAATGAAAATGCATCAGACAGCAGGCAGAGAGTACAGGTGTACGAAACGAACCGTAAACGTCAAAGCGTAGACAGGGGAAACAGTGCGTTCCCAATCAACAACTATAATTAGAGTACAACAGGATCATCTACTACAAGGTCCACCCATCTAGAATGCCCTGTAGAGATTATCAGTGAACAACACTTGGCTGCTGACGGCTGTGCGAGCGCATTCCACAGCTCGTTATTGGATTGTAGCAAATAAAAAAACGTCCACTGCCAAATATAACATTCGCCGAGCATAGTCATAGGTTTATAAGTGAACCAAAACCGCCGGTGGATAATCCCAGTGGGATCAGTGGAGGTGTCAGGAGCGGTTCACGGAGCTACCAGGGACCACCATGGAGATGTGCTGTGAGCGTGTTGGCTCCGTCAACACGCCACCTCCTCAGGCGACCCGCAGGGCCACTCACAGCCAGCCTGTCAATCTCCATTGTAGGCCTGGGTCTTGCACACATGTGTCTGCAGAAACGGAAGGAGGGTGGCCCGCAAATCACTTTTGACTTCGACGGGACAATGGGGGGGGGGGGGTCCTGCCAAGTATGGGCACCTTTGATGCCACGGGTTACAATTGGCGCTGGGTCCCCTTGAGATCTGCTCTGACTTGCTACGCATTCCAGTCAATTACCTAGCCCAAGGTGGAACAGGTTAACACGTTATCTTTGATGCCTCCTCCTGTGCTATTTGGTTTGATTTAAGACAGGGACTAGCATACGGGTGGGATGAGACAACTTTTAGACAGAGAATGGGAGTAATCTCCCAACTGAGCCATCAAAGAACACAAGGAACGATCCAACTCTCTCCTGGTGCTTTGATCATGCAGGGTCTCACAATCACTGGTGAACGCTTAACACCGATTGCCAAACTTTGTAAGCAGCGTTGGAGCACGGAGTAAGCTAACTGAGGTCAGTTGAAGGCGGTAGAAAAGGCAGTGTGGGTCAGTCAGCATGGGGGGTTTAGCCATGATGTAATTCAACAGACTTCCACCATCTCACGTTCCACTCCATCGGCCCTTTCCAGAGACATCTGAGCCCTGGCACGGTATACCCACCTTACACCGCCTCCCGCCCTGACCTCCCAGAGGAAGTGCGTCCATGAAGAGCTTGTTTCAACTATCTGTCATAGGCATCCTCCAATGTCTCCCAGGGTTCCAGTGTCCAGCATATACACCCTCCTCCTCATCCCAGCCCAATGGGTACTTTGAGCTGTGGAAAACCAAAGGATAGGATGAGCAGTTAGACATGAAGGTCAAAGGTCTGCTTGCAATTTTAGAGGTGAAGGGTTCAAAACAAGAAAAAAAGGTAAGCTCATCTCAACAGTTTGTTGTCAATCCACAAAGGAGGTGAAACCAGTTGCGTCACTGCAGCCTGTCCTGGCAATGGTTTTATAATTGTGCCTAAGCTGTGTTGTCAATCAGTGCATATATCTTCATTTAAAGAGGATTTAATATCATTCCATACCAAGGCGTTTAGCCATTCCAACACTAAGTGCTGTGATAAAAATCCTTTTCCTAATCATACCGATGATATGCAAGCAAACTTCACACTGAGGTCCCGAAAAAAAAAAAAAAACGGAACTCTCCCTAAGGCGGAATGCAAAATGTTATGTAAATCCCCTTAACAACCGACAATCACCATACAAAGGTGATTGGCAGCCGACACCGTGGTGCACATTTATCCTTTGCCCCGGGGCGTCTCTCTCTATAGCGCCCCCTACTGTGAGAGGCGTGGGGTAGGGTGCCCAGTGGCATTTGTTGCCAGTGGGTAAAGCCAGCGTGGTTCCTCTCATGGCAACGATGTGGGTTGTCGTAATAATGTATGGTTTGTTTTCTCGCTCCGCACCTCCTGTGGGATTTGGCCCTGGCATTACTTCGACACATCCTTCTCAGAGGGGAGGCGGCCATGCCTGTCCGCCTGAGTTCCAGCATGACCTGGCCTGATTCCGCCCCATTGTATGACTCACAGGACAGCCAATTGGTGGGCCGAGGGCAGCTCCATGATTTACATCCATCGCCATCGTCATTATTATGATTATTATTATCGAGGCTGCGCTCCTTAGGTACCGTCGGCCCCACCACAGGGGGCATACACAAACTGTCTCGAATGTCTGGTAAAATGTGAGGGTGGCACGGATCTGTGTCACGCGCGCACGCACACACACACAGACATACACACTCTCACACACAGACGCACACACACACACACACACACTCCCAAGCCGCCAGTGTTCCCAAGCCCCTTACTGAGAGGTTTTATTCTCGCTGGGCCTCGTCTCGGAGGGGAGTGTGGCTGCCCCCTACTGAGTCCCATACGACTTCCTACGGCAAGGCCTGTTCAGCCCGCTGGCGGCCTTCCGCCATTCACACACCACAGGCAAGCCCGGCTCCCTCTCTGGTCACCCATACATTTGCTTTGATTTGGCCTTGAATGACTTGATGCTGTGAATAACACTTCCAAGGTTGATGACCTAAGCCACAAACGCCGATTAGACATTTCTCAAGAGAATATTATGGGTGTGTATTGAGAAGGTTAGGGGCGGTGTCCAGGCCCTACTGTAAAAGGGTCTATTCAGGCCTCATCTCCATGTTGAACACACAGGCCAGAGAGCACTTGGATATGATTAAGGAGTGTGTATGCTCATACGTGCGTGTGTGTCCATGGGCAAGTTACTAAACGTGTACGGTAGCGCAGGCATCAGTTTGTTTGTGTTTGTTGTGTGTTAGGGAGAAAGAAGAGGGCGGGGGGTGGCGGGGGTGGGGGGGGGGGGGGTTGCGTTGTAATATATACACCCCCTACTGTCCCAGTCGTCTATCCACCCATTAGATCTGTCAGAATGGGACAGATAGAAGCGCAAAGGAATATCTTAATATGGGTATTCCTAGGATGGGAATATTCATAGGTAGCCCATGGACTACGGAAAGATGGATTTACCAAGGCTGACACCAAGGTTATTTTCTTTACCCCCTCGCTCCTAACATGGTATGTTGTCATTGTGGTATATTGTTATGATACAATTGATTGATTAAATGTATCACCTTATACTTCCTTTTGTAATAGTACTGGAAGTATGTCCATCATTATTCCAAATTGCTATCGCCTACATAACTCAAAGCAGGTTAAAATGCCTTACGAACAGAATGGTTGTTGCTAATTGTCTTGTTATGCAAGCGACTTATTGAAATCATCAACAGCGATTTAATGTTTAATGCAACACGTACACGTTTTAGCAGAAAAAGATCGCTCTCAGTAGCGTTAAAGAAGGCAAAAAGGATCAAATATAGTTAACAGATTAACAGTTAACAGATAACAGATTGCAATGCCGGTGTTCTCCCAAAACCATTCAAACTTCATCACTTGCACCTGGGCTTGCACTCTCAAGTGTGAAGGTGTGATCTGTGGGAGGTTTGGCTCCCATCAGCTCCAGTTGGAGGGCAAGTTCTCTCCAAGTCAAACAGTACTTTGTTTCTTGATCTGACTCATTTGGTCTTGTTAACTGCACACTACCAAAGTGGCCTTTGGGTCGGAGCTGGAAAAGGGAGGTGGGGAATCTTTTGGGCTTGAGCAGCCGTGAGATACAGAGTATGCATCCTTGAGGCCTCAAGATTCTCTCACAAAGCTGTGGAAATGGTATGGGTCATTGAGTTTAGTTCAAATTTATATTTCCGATTGAGAACTTGAGAACTCTAGTTTAGACTTTGAAGCTTGAAACACTGAATCACAATTGAGTCTTTCGAGATGGTGAGACTATACATAAAAAAGACAATGATCTAAACATGTATGGCACATTAATCTTTCATTTACATTTGGTCTAATCTAATTTGTGTCAGGTTTAACAGCTGTAAAAAACTAGTCATTGTATTCAACAGTAAAGAAACAATGCAATATTCAAGCATAAAAGATAATCAAAGAATCGTCACCACATTGTTAAGGACATACTATTGGGTATTTCTTTGACCTGCAGAGGGCAGTTTGCATCTATAGTCTCTGAGAGGTCTGAAAGGGCTCTTGAAGTTATGTAATTTATTTCAGACTTAAATTTTATTTAGTGAAGCTCATAAGAAGTTTAATGTAAATGTGTGATTTTGTGTCAAAAACAGATATGCTACAACTGCACCAACTTGTGTGTTAACAATTTATGTTAATTTTTTTAATATAATATGTTTGCTTACATTATTGATAAGTAATTCTTATTGTTATCTTATCGTTGTCTTAATGAATAACCTAATGTAATAGGTAAACAAGAATTAAAATAGCAGCTAAAAGAGCAATTCTTATTGTAATGTGATAGGACATGAACCCTTCCAAATGTGATATCCTTTTACCGCAGAATGGGATTTACGAGCATCGGAGCAAGTGTGGAAAGACTAGATACATTTGGCACATGCTGCATAATTAGACAAGTGAAACCGCAACCGTGCAAAAAAAGACAATAAACATTTTGCTAAGAAAACACATGCAGCACGAGTGAAGACAACAGTTGGTGTGAAAATATGCTGAAAGCTTTGCCCCAAGCGTTTGGCAGGGCAAAACCACAAATTACGGCTGCACAGAGAGGCGGCCATATGAGACTTTGCTGTGTGGTCCTCCGCCAACCACAGACCTTTCTGGCCTCCTGCTGTTGCCTCCCCTGTGCTGCCCCCTCTGCTGGGGGGTGGCTGACATAGTTGACCCTGGTTAAAATGTAACTGGCACCCCAGACCTTTTTGTCTATTTACCTAATAATTAATGCAAAAAAATGGGGAAAGTGAAGATGGTCAGATGTTAGAGCAAATTAAATTTAATATAAACGATAGACTACCATAAAAGCCATATGTAACTTAAATTCCCTGCAGAATACCAAACAGTGTAGCATGCAAGCTTATAAGAATATCCAGCAGATGAAAAGTGACCACCGGCGTAGACTAGTTATCACAATAACGTAGTCTGATGAATTGCCGTATCTAGCAAAGGACATATTATGCGTAGAGTGGGACATTTAATCCCAAAAAACAAATACACACTTAAAATTTGATGGATAGGGAACACAGTTTAGGAAACCGTTCTCTGCATCATTTGTCACATGTATGGCTTTTTATCTCTGTGCCTGACCGAATCTGAGTCTTAAGGCTTAGGCTAAGGCAGTGGAGAAAACCACTCACAGTCTGGCACCATGGAAACACCAATACTAATGGTAAAACAGAATGCCATTCACATGGCAGGCTGAGTAGTACCATTAAGGTTTGTCGATATTGACATTTGCAAGTTTTACAAGGCCTCTTTTCTGTACAGGCTTGCTTTCATTTACATTATCCTATTTTTCAACGAACACCTGTCTCACTGAAACAAACACATCATGGTTGGACAAGGATGGGTGGATATGGTGGTTTACAAGGTGGATGTATACGGTTATCAGGTCTTTTCTCCTCTACCTATTAGTGAAAACAGCTATCCTGAGACCATGAGAATAAAATAAGAGACAACCAAAGTGTAAATTACCAGCTTGCTATTGAATGTAATATTGAAACATAGGCAACCACTCACTGCGATAAGCTTTCTTATCCCACAGTTTTTTTGGCAGCATTTACAAAAGACAATCATCATTTTGCACAGAAAAGTCAAAGGAAACATACCTATTTGAATCTTTTGAAAAAAAAAATGCTAATATTTGTTTTGATACAGCATAGGCCACAGCATACAGAATAATCTCTCAAAAATGTTGTAATTAATGTTATAATTTTTAGCTGTATTAATTTATTTACCATGGTTTGGAAATATAATTTTCCAATAGAGACCTCTCACTTTCGGTTTTGTCATAATTTGTAGACAATCAGCCTTCATGTGGTAGATTAAGTCTCTATGGCCTATGGCATTTTAGAGCATATTTCCTATTAATGGCCAGTTCTCAAAAAAGTGATCAAGCTGAACACACAGCATGCAAAACTTAGTAAACGTATATAAATAACAAAACATCTTGACAGCTTGTTTTTTGTTGCCAAGAGCTGATTCGGGGTGACAAACACAAGCTGGAGAATATTTTGGCACTCTCGTTCACCTCCTTGTCAGAGGGGGCGACACTGCCAAGACTCAAGATCACGGAAGTTAGGAACAGTTGAAGCTTCTGACGTGTCCAAGTAGTAATCGCCATTTTCTTGAGGAAGGAAACGCCTTGAAGAGGAACGGAAAAGCCACCAAACTTGTAAGGGAATTTGTAGACTACTAACATATATTTAATAGTTTCTTACATACACATGTGCTTTACATTTATATATAAATTAACAAAATACAGTGTTTCACCGAAGTGAATGGACTCTGAAGGTCAGGCTCAGTCACAAACTTGCCAAAATGACTTGCTAAGCTAACGTTAACGTTAGCGAGCTAGCTAGCTAAATTAACCAGTGAGTTAGCTAATACATGAATTCGAGGCTTGTCCCTGGAGCGAAATGGGATACATTCTGCGGTGTAAATTTCATGTTTACACATTTATCTAGGCAGTGATCACATGCTACTCAGTTTACTGCCTGCCACTGTCCCAGTTAAGGTTAACTGTTTATAAGTGCAGTATTTGTATGTTTCAAGAGTGATGATGTAAAAATATTTTTTTTTAACACTGACTTGCGCTAACCTAGCTAAGTACGGTCAATTCCAGATAGCCAGCTAGACTGTCCATGGACGGTGGGGTGCTAACGTAACGTTAGCTTCGCAATAACGCTAGCTAACTGTTTTTGCTTGTATAGCTGCGTAGTGTCCCGTGAACAGACGGGTAGTTATTTTTATTTTGTTGATCTGTCTAATAATGTTGCGGTATCTTAGTCTCGACTCGATATAACTAACCTAACGTAACATTGTTTTTTAGACATGGGAATCTAGCAACGGTTAAGTGCTTATATATGTTTGGTAGATTTTGTACTTAATACCAGTTGCCAACAAGAGTAGCTAGCTAACAGCCTAACCAACCATCCATTGCAGTAACCGGGCCAACTACCATTCAAAACAAAAAAATGGTTTTCCACGAGGTCGCGCATTACTAATCTGTTTCTAAAGCTTTACGTTAATTGCTCCCTCTTTCGTTTCTGGTTGCAGGTTTCTCTTACCAAAGTAGACTCATCACCTGCCACCATGGGGAATATGTTTGCAGGCCTGTTCAAAATGTTTGGGAAGAAGGAGATGAGGATCCTTATGGTAGGACTGGATGCTGCTGGAAAGACAACTATCTTGTACAAACTCAAACTTGGCGAAATTGTTACAACCATTCCTACTATTGGTAAGCAAGCTAACAGTGTTAACAAGCTCACCTGTCAGTCAATTAGGGCCCAAAACAATATGGCATACTCAGATTTGATAAGTTTTACATTAAGTTGTGTCATAAGAACAACAGTTATTGTTAATCCAGGATTTTTTGGGGTGAAAGTAACAATTGTCACATCGTAGCGTCAGTCTTGCCTCTTGATGCAGTTTAATTTCTACTGACTTTAATTTCTACTGATTTATCAGGTGGTTCAAGTGAATATTGATGCTATTTTCTTTATCAGGTTTTAATGTGGAGACCGTGGAATACAAGAACATCAGTTTCACGGTGTGGGATGTTGGTGGCCAGGATAAAATTAGACCATTGTGGCGTCATTACTTCCAGAACACACAAGGTAAGTTATCCTGACTTTGAGGGGTGTAGAGGAATATTAAATATAACTTATGTATTTTATAATTATATAAACACACCTTGTTTCTGACCGCTCAGTTGCCTTTCTAGCTCCCTACTGCCTCTCTAACTCCCAAGTTCAATGAACTTTTGCCTTCAGGTCTCATTTTCGTCGTTGACAGCAATGACAGAGAACGAGTGAATGAAGCCCGTGAGGAGCTGATGAGAATGTTAGCAGAGGATGAGCTTAGAGAGGCTGTGCTATTAGTTTTTGCTAATAAGCAGGTAAACTACACCCCCCCACCCCCACCCCCCCATTGAAAAATTATAACAGTCTCCTTTATCAATCTATGCATTTTCCCAGCAGGATGTACCTTCTAAATAACCTACGTCTTCTTTGCTCAGGATCTTCCAAATGCCATGAATGCAGCTGAAATCACAGACAAGCTGGGACTTCACTCTCTCCGTCATAGAAACTGGTACATCCAAGCCACCTGTGCCACCAGTGGAGATGGCCTCTATGAAGGACTAGATTGGTTGTCTAATCAGCTCAAGAACCAGAAATAATCATCTACTATCCCCAACTGATAAACTGTACCCTCTCTGCTCTGTTCTCTTCTGGTGTTGCAAATTGAGCTACTTTGTCAGGAAAAAAAGTACTGGAAGCTGCCCTCAGTTCATCTCTAGTAACAACATACAATACAGGTCAGGGGGAGGATACTAATCTGATTTTAGAGAGCTGTCAGGTTTCTTATTTAATGTAAATAGTCATGTTTTTTGGTTATGAGGCAGCTGATTGCACACTTATCAAACCCACCATGGTTTTTACTCTTATTGGCCTATGGGCTAGAATGGGAGGTATAGAAAATGATATGGCCAGCTATGGTGGGCCCCAGGGACCTTATCGCAACCTGATGACTTCCCTACACGAGCTCACTGGCAGACTGGTCATTTGTACTGTAAGGATCTGGGTGTTATTAGGGGGCAGCAAATCTAAATTATACATAATACTGATGCACTACTTGCAACTATTATGGCAACTTTTCCAGGCACCCAAAATACCCTTTTAGTAAACACTGGCATTACCTAGCAGTACTATCTTGACTGTGAGGTAACTCTGCTTCAAGGGGAACTAATCTAAAACACTTACCAGCTTTTATTCGACTGTATGTCCAGTTGTTAGATTGAACTATTGAGAATTTGCTGCCACAACATAGTGTGTTCCCTCTGTGTCTCTCCCATCCACCTGCTTTATGATTGACAGAGATGCTGTCTGTCTGGTCAGCATTAAACTTCTGTGTTTGTTGGACAGTGTCTCAGGTTGATCATGTTCTGCCTTTGCAATATATCTGAATTAGCAAAAACGCATGATGTGGTCTTGTGGGACGTGCAATTGATTGTCTATGGAACTAGCTAACTGATTGTTTACATTTTTAGCCTGCACAATAATTCTGTTAACCGACTGTAAGCCAGTTCTCAAGGCTTAGAGGGCACCGGTGACAGGCAAGTGTTCACAAAATCAGAACAACCCTATACTATAACTTCATGCAATACAGACAAAGCATTTTCACATGTCTGAAGTGGTCTCACAATAGCCTCCAACAAGATGGACATTCTGTTATGCCTTTTTATTGAGAACTGTTAAAAGTATATTAATCTGTGTGGATGAAGGTATTTTGATGGCAATATAAAATCTGTTTGAGCTACATGTTTAGCGTTGTGATAGCATTTTCTTCTTCGTGGCTAAGGTCCTTTGTCAGGACTCCATCTCTTGGTCCAATAAACATGTTCTTTCTTACTTTGATGCTTCTTACCTAAAGGTGTGGGGTTTTACTTTACTGCGCTGGAACGGTCTGTTTTTTAAACAAGATGGTGCATTAAGTGCACTGTTTTGATTGATTATTGATTGCCTGAATGCTTGTTAAAAATATGTTAACCTCATAGCAACTTTGTTTAAATTTTTTTATGTGAAGTTACTTTAGCTTTTATTTTGTGAGACAAGCGCTGTAATTAAAGCGATTCGATAAAACGGAATTAACTTTGATTTTTATTCCACCTTACATCATCTTTTAAACATGGACTACAAACAGCTAAAACTAAGCAGAACCGTGAAAGGGATTATTTTACAATCCAATGTATTGAGGATAGATACAGAGGAAGAAGAGAGGCAACATAATTAAGTTTGGATTCAAAATATAAGTGGCATAGAAGGCATTGATGCAAAGTATCCTCTGTTTCAAAAACGTTATCATACTAAGTTGTTCTCACCCCTTGACCTGGCAAGGAATGGGGTGTCCCAAGGTTATGGCAACCGCCCAAAGCTAGTATTAAATCAGTGACAAATGGGGATTGCCCGGCCCATGCATTAGGTTGGGTGTGTACCGGCGCCAGGGGTAGAATGCCGAGGGACTGGTTAGTAATTGGAGAGCAATCTAGGACAACGTTCTTTCAGGTTGATTAGGCTGCTATGGTTAACGCAGCCAAGCCTATAAAACATGGCAGGAGAATATGGTGGTCGTGGAAGGGGAGGGGGCTGGAGTCTTGGGTCCTTTACAGGGCGGCTTTGTCTGGCCTCCTCTCCTGCTGCTCCATCAGCTTGGTTTGTGTGTGGCGGCCCTAGCGGTACTCGGCCATATAAAGGACCAGCCTGGTTTTTTGCACTCTTCTTTGTGAATGCCTTGCTCTTTTTAGTACACCCCCAGGTGTCAGCCAACAGAATGCCCCCTTTCACACCCAATTCAAGGCAAATGCAAACACTACACTCCATTATGACCAGTGGAGTGCATTCCAATGGTATTTCACCAGCCAGGGAGCTGAACCTAGTACGGAGAAGGACAAAGGAGTAGTGGGCCAGATAGAGGAAAGAAAAGACACTGAGCTGCTGAGTGGTGCAGAAGGCTCAGTGGGATGGAGGAGAGGTGTTAAGATGGAAAGCATCAATAAGATGATTTCCTACTCAGAGACATCAAGAAAAACTGACGATTTTTCTTTTCTTGGCTGGGTATATAAAAAAAATCACAGTCAGACTGGTCAGTTCTGTGTTAGACAAAGATTTTCAGAAGCAATTTATTATGTTTAAGATTACCCGGTCTATAAAAACTTCAACGCATTATTTTTGACAATAAAAAGCAGTACTATGACCTGCTGATTCAACATGTGAGTCCATATGAAAAAGACAAATGTACTGGTAATTTGAGTACAGATGGACCCATCTCCAGTCACAGTCTGCTGAGCTGCCAAGGGCATACGAGGTCCCTGAGCCTGTCAGGCTATTGGAGAGTGCTCCCTCCGCGTGGCCCTGATTGAGGGGGTGGGGGAGGACATTAGTCGTCAGAGTCTGTATCGTGGCGCTGCCTGTGGCTTTGTGTGGGAGCCGCAGGGGCCGCCTTGTGGCTGGCACGGTCACGGGGGACAGGAGACCCCCTGTCGGATGAGTCTGTGTCACGCCTCCGTTGGCGACGTTGGGGGGTGAACGGTGGGCGCTCGGCCTTTGCCCCCCCCCTTGAATGGCTGTCATGGGGTCTGGCTCCACTCTGACTGCGGCATGATGGATTATGATGATGGTGGTCCTTTCTGTGCCTAAAGAGTCAAAAGAAACACACACACGGACAGACACAAACAATCAATGAGTGGGACATGAAGGGGGTCGAGTAAGCTGATGTGAGGGCTACGGAAGATTTGTAGTATCCAATAATATAATAGCCAACCCTGGCACTCACTGAAGACACAAAATAAGCTTTGTGACTTCTCTTTAAAACAAACTGCCCCGATTAAAAGCGACGGTCAGTACAAATATTTAATTATAATTCAAACCACCTGTTACCAGACCTGAACTATTGTCCTGTCAATAGAGCCCCAAATTAGTTAAGCATATTTAGACATAGCTCTATAGACTGTTTACAGCCATAACTCAAAGTTTAATTACTGCATATTATTCACACACTGTCATAGTAGTTAATGGAGTAAAATTGCAAAACAAGGACATTCCTGGACAACTTCCATCTCAAAAGAAGGCATTCACTGCCAGCGAAAAACTTTCAGACACTGCAGTGCTTTAGCGCCCTCTCGTGCCAAAAGAAAAACGGTTGACCATAATTCCATCCAGGGATGCAGAGATGTTATTTTAGTTTTCTTATTAACTTTAACTTTTTTACTACTTCGTATTAGCTTCAGTGGCCTAGTAAATTATAAGATTAAAATTAGAGAACAACATCAGAACAATCATTTTGGATTGCAGCCTGACCATTTCTCTTTTTCTTTATCCACAGTCAGACAATACTATTGAGGGGCGATGAGCTGACCTTTTTCTGTCGTCGTCTTCTGAGTCTGAGGATGAGTCTTTCCTCCGCCTTTTCTTCTTCTTTTCCTTCTTCTTTTCTTTTTTATTCTTCTTTTCCTTCTTCTTCTTCTTTGTGCTCTCATGGCTGTACAAAAACAAATAAGTGATGCTCCAGCAAAGTAAAAGTTCTAGAAAATAAACAAGGATATGGTAATTCGTTTCCTTGATTCACCTTTGATCAACCTCCAGTTTCACCACACTCTCAGATGCATCTTTGGATGAGATCTCTTGACGACCCTCCGACTTATGGTGCTGTGAAAAGATTTTGAATGAGCAGCTGTTACCAAGCCTTTTAGTCACACATTTAGTAACACCCCCACAAAAAAAATTATTTTGTGAATGTATTTTACAAATTGTTATGATAGTTACTCTATTTTAAGCTTAATGTAAAACTGTGCGACCAGATTAATGTTTCATTCTTTCCAGAGAGAAAACTTACTGTGAAAACGGAAAGGCCTATTTTAGCTGCCTCCTTCTCTTGCTGGGAGAGGATAACTTTCCGTGACCCTGCACTGGAAAGGGAAGACAAGTACGTACGGCAATCAAGGTCATTAAGTGGCAAGCCCTCTCTTGTTCACTTAAAACTAAGCTAGTGTAAAAAGTACAGCATTAAAATAACCCATCAATCGGTAGGCGATGTGGAGTGAGGAATGAACCATGGATGATTGGCACAGTAGCCGTTTCACCATTGAAGAAACGGTGACTAATAATAACAAATAAACCGTGACTGGACAATAGGGACAGGTAATACACTATGATTTACTGTAGATACAGATGTTTTGCCCTAAAACTTAGAGGATCACCTTGAACTGCCAAGGCCAGAGATACGGTCTACATCTCTCTCCTCACCATCAGCATCTTCCCTCCGGCAAACATCTGCAAGATCCTGTAAGACAAGTAGAGAGCCAAGCATTTGGTATTCAATTGCACACATAACCTACCATGATCTACATGATTGATTCAATTAAATGTGTAATGAATGTAAGGAAATTTGCCAGGATTACTTCTTTGGTCAAGCCAGTTGGTTGTCTTTTAATATTCTTGTGTCCCCTCAAAAAGAAATGTAAATGGTTAGGTAAAGACTAGACTTACATTTTGTGTTATTTCTGCTATTACTACATACACTCACAAGGCAGCCATCAAAGCCTCCTGTTCTGCTGTTTTCACAGCAGCCAGCTCCTCTGCTTTAGAGAGAGGTGCTCCACTTTTTTTGTCTCTTGCATACCAGGTGAGGTCTTTGCCTTTCTGCCACCGTCCAACTGGTGCCATCAAAGAGTTACCTGGAAATAACATGTTGAATGCAATTACTGTAGAGATCAGTCAAGTATCAAATACTAGTCTCTACACGATGTAAGCTATCGCATGTATTGTTAAAATAACTGGAATTGATAAAGCCAACAACCCCCGCACAAGTTTATTTTTTTCAAACTTTTACTTTTAGAGTGTTCACCTCTAAGCGTGTTTCCTCCATCGAACTAGGTTTCATGATTCATGAGCACTTAGTTAAATTGCGTCTACTGTGCGTAACGACATTGACTCGGACACTGCATTACTCGGTGCAGATTGGAGATTTTTTTTAACAGGCTAACTATATGCACACGTTAGAGATCGCATACTGGGGCGGGTGCATTGGTCAGCCGGAAAGTCAAGTAATGAAGGACTTGTGCGCTAAGGACAAAGGTAACTTTACTGAATCACAAGTTATATAGACGGTTGGCTGAGAGGTTCAAAAGTAGCTCCATTTGCTTTAAATTACTTTTTTAATTTCGTGAAGGTCACCATTAACTTTGTGGTTAGGCACAGTCAACCAAAACCCAGCTAATGTTAGCTAACTAGCTAGTTAGCCAGTGTGCTCGACTTACCGAGGTAGTTTTCTCTGTGTTTATCCCCTTTCACATCGTCCCAGTTAAACTGATCTTGTCCACCTCTCACACCCCCGGACCTTGAAGAGCCAAACATTTTGCATGCACTTCTGCTAAACCAACTTGGTAATTTGCTTGCAAAGTATATAGCTACAGTGAGCTTGCGTAAAGACTACTTTGTTTACACGTGTGGTAGTTCAAGGCCTAGCAAACTATTCTTCATCCGGGTAGTTTCAAACGTGTAACTTCTTGTCAGCTTCAGCCTGGCTAGCCTAGTGTCTTGACTAGTTAAAGCACAACAGCTCATCACTGCCACTCAGTCAAGCATCAGCTAGCACGGACAGTGGGGATGTGGTGGATTGAATGAAAAGGATATTGTTTGGATGGATAATGATCAGTCATAGTCACCGCCACAGCAAATAAACGCTTGGTAAATAGCTTGCTAATTTGCTTTTATATAATATATATAGCTAGCTAGGACCATTAGCTATCAGCAAGCAGCTGCCATCATGGCATGATATGCCCTCAACGACAACGTTCACGTCTGTGACGTGCGCAAGTATAATAAGTTAGCTACAGAGACGGCGTGCTTTGTTAATTATATACATATTTATATAACAATGTTCTAAGATCATAAAGCTAGTAGAATGTTTTTCGTTTGTTTCGCGGCTTTCGATTTATTTGTCTCCTGACTCTTTCACGTTCCTCAGTGCATCCTTATTAATTGTGGCTCGCGGTGATGACGTTACGTGCGTTGAGATTCGTCTAATGGCTCTAACAAGGAAAGCATTTCTGGAAAACACTCTTCAGAGACAGACCCAATATCTTGAACTTCAGTTATTGCTGATGTTTATGAGGTATTTTTCCAGGCTTGTTTCAGGTAGGAATGGGATTTGCACGTCATCACATCTTTATTGTTTTCTGCCATGTTGCAGTACATGCTCATGATGTCAGCCAATTTGTTTGCGAGTCCGATTAAAACACTAGGCTAGCGCTCTATTTTATTTCAATCTGTCAGTTACTGTACAGCTTTTCTTTTGCATACTTGAACTACATGACCAGCAGTCATGAGCACAATATGTTCATATTTTCAGCTGTAATTGTGCAAAAAGGGGGTAATTGCATTTAGGATTGTCAGGTTTTTTAATGCACGATATTCTGGTTGTGGTACACTAAATCCTCTAATATTCTGGTGAGGAATCTTTGTTTTTATATTAGCCTCGCGTTTATCTTTACACAACAGAAGCTACTTTGACTAAACATAGAGAGATGTTTTGGACTCCAATTTGGTTGATTATTCGAATGTAGAACACTATCCAGATTTCAAAGGCTTGGATGCTTTTAGGTTAACGAATACATTTTTTGATTGCTTCAGTATGGACCCAAATCTTCCACTTGTGATCTATTGAATTTATTCTACAAAGTGCTTACATTATACTTGCAAACGGTTCATGCATTTTTTTAACTGCAATAGACTGCAATAATTAGTTTTCAAATTGGGTAACATATTTCACATGATGAAAGGTTAATCCGAGGTAAAGATTGGTCACATGCTGTTGAAAAATAAAAGGGTTAAGTCTCAGATCGAGGCTTAATTCGGAGTGACACACAGGTCAATGCAACATGTCTGATTTAAATTAGTATGAGCTCATGCTTTTTTTGAATGCTCACGAGTTCTTACTTTTCTATGAAAGAGCCCTGTGTACGGTTGGAAAATTAGAACAATGTGTGGTTAAAAGGTTTAGTAGGTAATGTAGGAGTGGTTATCTTAAATAAGATAGTAAGACTTCTACCTGTGAATTGAGGCTTTGTTAATATTTAACACCCTTTTTACACCAGGTGACTTGAGCCCATGCTATTATTTGTCATCCAGTGTCCCCTTCAAGGCACAGTCTTACTACTGTGATGCTCTGTTTGCTATAGTCTACTGGCATTGGCTGGGTGAATGCTTCTAAAAGTAGCATTACAAATGAGCTGATCATTTGTTGATGTTAAAAATGTTCAAGAGACCTGGAAAATGCCCCCTGTCACTTGCAGCTGCAGAAACGGTCTAGGCTTTGGGTTTCTCAGAGAGACTGGATACTGCTTAACCTAGGCCAGGCCATTTATAGAAAATTTGAAGTGTAGGCCTACATGCTAGAATTTATGGCCATTTTGCCCATGTGGAAATAAAAATAGCTTATTTTCTTTAGAACCTGTCTTGGCAGCTACCACTTATGCTAAGAGCATCAAGTGGATAATTCCTGACTTTGGCGTAAGTAGCCCACAGCCTAACTACAAAGTGCTAGTCTTTTTAGCATATTTGGTGCAATAATGTGTTTATTAGTACAAGATCATTCAAATTTAGATAAGAGCGTCAGATTGAACTCACACACACACACACAAATCGTCCGACATTTTTCTTCAATAGAAGATCATAATGCATTATGTTTAGACCTGTATTACCTATGATTGTTTAGGCTCACCTTTAGACTCGAAGAACAGAGAAATTGTGAATTAATGAATTTAGCACACAAATCACAAGTGTTGGCATGCCTGCTGTTCACTTTAAATGGCTTCCATTTTTATTGTAAAGAATCCACGGATCATCTTAGTGTTCTGTACCACTTCTCAAGGTTTGGCCTGATGAGATGGCTTTACACTATGCCCACAAACCAGGATACTCCACTCACTGAGTAAATAATTGGCCACGTGTTTTAGTCCTCCAGTCGTCGTTTTTAGTCTCGTGGAGTCCTCAGAATGTACCTGTCTTTGTGCATGCACACACAATTTGAGTCCGTTCAATCCATCTCTCGCCACTTTTCCGTCTTCCTTTCACTTTCTCTCTGAGTCAGTCATATGGGCAGACTCTTTCGAGCACAGGGTTGTTCTCATTCACTTGCTGTTTAACTTGATAATCTGGTTTACCCATACTCTGCTTCTTCTAAAGACAAAACATTGAAAAGGAAAAGCTCTGTTTTCGACACGGCCCAGAAAAGAAAGAGTTAGGACAGTGTAGTAGGAGTACGCTTGTTGTTCCATTTACAGTAAGTTGTGTATTTTTAGTTGTTTTCAAAATGCCAATGTTTGTATATTGATGTGGAACTTGCCAGGCAATCACATGGATTTATTTTTTGAAAGAAGTTAACGTGTCATATTATTTTGTTGGATTTTGTGAAACTATTTGTTTGTGTGTGTACATGTAAAGATGGATATGACTTAATTAATTCAGAGGGAAATTTCTGTGTTACGGTAGATAAAGTAATGACAGACACAGGAACACTAAACTCTAGACCACAACAGTGTGAATACGGGTATCCATGTAAAGTGGGTGGTGTTTAGGTTGGGTTACGTTTGCATAACCACTCAGCAAGAAAAAAAAAAGTATCAGGATAGCGCAAAGTAGAACAGTTAATTTACATGTACCAACTAACAGTGCAGTTGTAACTGCAGTGATCAGTAATGTACAGACAAATATACTATACCAGTGTATAACCTGTTAAATTATTTACAGTTCAGGTCATTAGCATGTGCCAGGGAGATAGATTTATAAGCTGCTTCTTTCGAACTGTCACACTACCCACACGCACAGCGCAGTTAAGTTAGTCTATTGCTGAATGTGCTCCTCTGTTTTGCAAGGTTGTTACGTAGAGGTGTGAGACATGGTCAGGGTTTTAGCAAGTGACCAGCACTTTACCACTCTCCAGATGATTGCACATAGACTGTAGAAAATTCTCAGCAATGTCCTACATACACAGAAGGGCCCCAGTTTCCTCAGTTAGTTGTCGGCTGTGTCTTCTTGCATAGGATGTCGGTGCTGGTGCCCCACTTCAGCCTGTTGTTGATGAACCCTGTTGATCTTTTCTGCTACCCCAAGCAGGACTCTCCAGACTCCAATTAGTGAATTATTGTTCCGTGAGAGCATCTTAGTAAAAGGAAAATAACCGCTGATTAGCTGTGCAGAGCTTGTTGGAACATGCATTGGTAGCACTTTAATGTGACAGCTCTGACACAAGCATAATTTGTAGTGAATGAAAGTCAAGCTCATCACTTGAGACTCTCTATTTTAGGTCCTTATTTGCTCGTCCAACGACGTCATTTATGGAACCACTCCCTCGCTTTGTCTCCTCTCTGAGCGCAGCCACAGTGTGCATCTCCCTGCACTCTCAGTCTCTGTGTGTGTGTCTCTCCCCGTGCAGCTATGGCTGGTCCCAGGCCCGTGGTGCTGAGCGGGCCGTCCGGGGCGGGGAAGAGCACGCTGCTGAATAGGCTCATGAAGGAATACGACGGGGTCTTCGGCTTCAGTGTCTCTCGTAAGTCATGCCAAAAAAAAACAACTCACCAAAGAGTTGACACATACCATGGTTTTAATTAAGTGTCTTGTGCATTTATGCTTGGAAAAAAACCAAACTGTTATGCCATCCTCTTGTGGATCTAACTGTGTAGCCTACTTGTCACCCAGATACAACAAGGAAGCCTCGCCCAGGTGAAGAGAACGGCAAAGGTAGGTCTTTCTGTACTCTCCTAATAGCATCTTGTGGATGATCACCTGCAACCGTGGACCCTATGAATGAACTTAACAATCCCTTCATGAGAGGTTTTGTTTTGGATTTTTCTTTCGAAACAGACTACCATTACGTTACGAGGGAAGTTATGCAGAAGGCAATCGAGAACGGGGAGTTCATTGAGAATGCAGAGTTTTCGGGGAACATGTACGGGACGAGCAAGGCAGCCGTGCAGGCCGTGCAGGCCAAGAATCTGATCTGCATCCTGGACATCGACATGCAGGGCGTGAGGAACATCAAAGAAACCGACCTCCATCCCATCTACGTGTCCATCCAGCCCCCGTCTATGGACGAGCTGGTAAGGCCGGGGCGCGACTCTACAACAGCAACTGTGACGAATTGGTCTGTTTTGTGATTTTAAGAAATTCAAATTATGATTTACACATTTTTAGTAGCTGAACTTTTATTGGTGGATTTATTTTGGCTTTGTTTTGTTTTTGTTTGATTGTCATTGGGAAACATGAAGAAAGTGAGCGTCTCTACTCCCCAGTCACATAGCCAGTCATTAGCCAATGCATGTTTATTGAACCTTGTGTCAAAATAGGTGTGCCAAATAAAACTAAATGTTTTTCCTCTGGTTAAGTGCCCCTTAACAGACAGTAGAACATGTCACTGCTAATACTTTAATGATGAGGACGACAAATCTTTTTTTCTTCAGGAAAAACGACTGAGGGACAGAAAAACAGAGACGGACGAGAGCCTCCAGAAGCGACTACATGCAGCCCAAGTGGACATGGAGCTCAGTGAGTCTCTACACAAATAGAAAGATCGTCTTATCGCCTTGGTGTTGCACTAAATGCTTTCTTATATTTCAACTTTCTTTTAGGCAAAGAACCTGGTATATTTGATACTGTTATCATCAATGATAAACTGGAGGATGCCTATAAAATGTTAAAAGATACACTCCTCAAGGTGAGCAATGTGTTATGTTAAATATGTGTAATGGCTCTGTTAACTATTGCATTTACAGTTTGCATTGAAAATGTGGCATTATGCCATTCACAACCTTTTTTGTCATATTTGTTAAATGAATGCCTTATCTCTTTCAGGAAATTCAGCAAGTACAAAAAAACAATAAGTCTTCTTAAATGAAGCTAAGCCCGAAACTCCTCCAGCTTCATTCTGGCTACTCCTTGAAATAAACGGCAGACCTCCATTCCACGACTGAACATTCCGTCAGCCTGTGTAATTCAAGCACCGTCCCTTGCACACGACGTGGATGCTCAGAGGCCTTCAGTTACCACAAAGGTCTACGTTATGTAGTAAAGCTGTTACTACAAAATAATATTGTATTGTAAATACAGGTAGAATGTTTACTCTATAGTAAGGACTGGTTTCTGTTATAAAACGTACATGTACCGTGCTGTTTTTAATTTTCTTACAGTTTATACAGTGCTTGTTAAGACCTATAATACGCATTACAATGTTTTAGCAGCATAGATGGACAACATTGTTCTCAACAAATATAGCAGTGAATGATTAGGGCAAAATTACTGTTAGCAGCATTACAACCTGACAAAGTGTTTTGGTGAATTTATTTAGGAAATTTTGTTAAAATGATCCCATTAATGCTGGTGGACCCTGTGAAAGCCAACAAATTGTTCTCTTAACTTAAAGGTATGTTCTTGTGATATGTCTCAAGGGTTGTTTGGGGCATTTTGTTGTTGCCAGACAAAAAAAACACAAAAAAACAAAAGACATTGAGTGATGACTGAGACATCTGAGCACTCCTACTACCCAGGTCACCAACAAAGGTTGCCGCAGACGATTTCAGGAATACAGACAACGTGTGTAGGATCCATCTATGCCAACCATACAGTTGAGCTGAAACCGATATCCCGTTCTAGCATTGCTGACAATTTCCCTTTCAAATTTTAAACACATTTGGTGGTATCTTGCAAATCTTTGGATTTACTCATCGGTTTGTTAAAAAACAAGCAATTTCAAATGTAAAATGTTATTTGACTAATTCGTTTTCATATCATGTTATTCACTGAGACCATAACTGACCACGATATGAACCCAAATTTTATATTTATTTTTTGACAGTGTATTGTACATTTGTATAACTTTTATATTGTATGCTTTTTTATCATTTCACACAGTCAAGCGTGCAATACTGTAGTATGTAATGATATTCATTAAATTGTTTAGATTGGGCACAAAATGAGTGTATTGTCAAAATTATATTGAAATATCTATCCTGTATGAATATGGAGTTGCTCACAATCAAGAACACAATAAATCAAATTTTACTTTAATGTTTATATAATTCTAGAGCATTCTAATAGTTTGCAATTATCATTGAATCTAGCGTGTCTGCTGACATTTTGCAATTTATTTTGCTTTTTTTATATATAATTTAAATTTTTTACAAAGTAATTGAGTACTGCTGCCATGCATTATATGTGTTGTTTGAAACTTATTTCTTTGCACAAATGTACAATTAACTAAATACAAAATTAAACTTTTTAATAACAACCCCTAAATTAAAAACATGTTTTGATTGTCAGACAACTTGCATATGCGTATGTCTTACACCTCTGCAATACATAAGATGCATGTATTAAAGTCAATTAGTAAAACCCAAGTCTTATTATTTTCACTGAACAATATGGAAAAACATTTGAAATAAAAATATATAAACATGAATTAATTTGAAAGTAACCAAAAATGGAAAATGTAATCTAAATTTTAAGTAAATAAAGGAGCAATGATAAAACAATAGCATTGTACTTGGCTATGCTGTACACAAATGCATTAATGCAACTTGGGAATGATGAATAGTTCCATTCAATTTTCGCTGTTAGTCTTTATTCAGATTTAACATGTACAGTTGATGCGGTCCAAACCAATGAATGCTTTAATATTGAAATTCTTACACAAAAGGATCCATGTAATGCAATAAATGACATTTTAAAAACAAACAAAAGGAAAACGTCAAACATTAACAATGCTAGGCAGTCATTCTCTTTTTAAAACCATATATTATTTCTAAACTTGATCAATCCAGTGATTTAACTATTCTAAACTGCTGTCATTGAACCACAAATTACACAAAATAGTATCTGCTCATCTCACTCATTTATTATATCAGCTCTCAATAAATATGTTTCATGCGGTCTTGTCTAACATGTTCACCACATACGCTTCTGCATAGCCAAGCTGAATACGCACATTTTCGCTATCAAGTAACACTTTAATTTGTATAAATAGCCAGGTGATTTTTTTCCATAACTAGTTACACATTGGACAATGAAGTATTCACGCTTCCACATCGGAAACCTATAGTAAACACTGTCCTCTTTAGATATTGTATTAGTTTTCTATGTTTCAGTCTCTGCAAACAAAGGTCCATGCAAAACTTGGGGCACTGGTAACATGAGTTGAGCAAAATAGACATTTTCCACAAGGGCGTTACGTTGCCATTTTCTTTGTACTGTTTGGTGGTACATGCATATATTACTATAGGACCAACAACCAAATGCTAATTGGTTTTGACGTTTTTTGCATTTATATGACACAATGCTCTTCTTTTGACAAGATGGTGATTCTCTCTGAAAAGAAATTAACCTGTCTTTTCTTAGAACATCCAACACACCACAAAGAGCAGATTCTGTAGTTAGTTGGACAAATTAAACATAATGATTTGACATACAGAAATTCTTTATGGTTTGAAAAATTGTATTACTCAAAAAAAAGAAACCAATAAGCCCTTTTTGTATTATTTTTTCATCTTCATACCATATGTGCATCATAATTATGAAAAAGTAGACACAAAGTCTAATAATCCCGAGAAAATAATAAAACAACACATCCAACTCCTTTTATATATATATTTTTCAGACTGTATGTGACTAAACCTCCCTGACCACTTGCATTCAGTATTTGACAGGGGGAAAAGCTAACATGGGAGGGGCTTCAAAATGGAATGGTCTGCCATTTGCAGTAAACGCAAGGATAGACTATGCTTCTTACAATTTCAGTAGAAATGTTCCCATTTAAGACTAGAAGGGCTATGACACCAAAAACAACTTGCTCTGCTCTACTCTAGCTCATTGGGATGTTATTGGTTTTCATATGGTTTTTTGGGGCTAATTTGTAGAGTGATTGGATTGCCAATGGACGTGTAGCCATAGGTGTGAGTTGACACTTTTGTTTTGAAGCTTTGCTGCCCACCCCCGACTCTCTGCACTTCGGAGCAGTATGAGGGCGTTACCTCCAGCTTGGCGTGGCTCACTTGGATGGGGATGGTTCTCTCCCTTCTGGACTGGCTTCCACCGGGCAAGCTTGAGGCTGCGGTAAACAGGCTGCTAGACACGTGCTCCCTGAAGCGGCTAAAGAAGCCAGGCCTCTGCCTGGGAGCTACCGCCACAGGCCGCCCCACATTCAGGACCACTGGCTGGCCCACCGCTGACCCTCCAATCTCCCTCTGGAGCACGGAGATCTGGCAAGGCTTCTCAGCGGGGGGCCTCTGGGTGTCAGTGGAGCCATAGGTCTCCCCCTCCTGAGGGATGTAGTCTTCCAGGTCCTCAAGTGTCAGCACTTGACCTCCATGGGTCAGGACCTCGGGCTCCAAGTTATGGATCTGGTCGTCGTTTGGGTCAGTGTCAGGCTCGTAGACGATGGCTCCGTGTTCTTCAGGCCACGTGGCCTCCTCTTCATCTGTGCCCAACAGAGTGGCCTCTTCGCTGAACCCATAGGAGACAGCCTCTTCCTGTGACTCCCCCTCCCCCTCTTGCTCCCAGGCCAGAGGCTGGCCGCTCACGTCCCCCTGCAGCTGGGCCTGCTCAACCAGCTTGTTGTTGGAGTTGTTAGCGTTGGGGTTGTCTAAGGGGGACCGCCGGGGTCTGGCACCTAAGGGGGTGTTGGCACGGTCGGACCCGGCCGGAGAGACACCCCTCCGGCGGGACAGCCGGGGGGACCTGTTGACCTTGTACTCAATGATCTCCTCCACCTCCACCCACCTGGGCCTGGCGGCCGCCCCTTCAGGCTCAGTGACGTAGAGAGTGGGGACTGTGGTCTTCCTAGGGGCCGGCTGAGGCCTTCTCAGCCTGGCAGCGGGTTCTGGGGTGGAGGTCTCGGAGCGGTAGGCTCCTGCGGAGGTCCTACCCGGAGACATACGCCTCTTGGAGCGGGTGTTTTTCACTACCGTAGTGATGGTCTCCTCGCTGGAAGAAGGAGTTATAGGAACAGGGTTTACAGAAAAGCCACTAGCTTTGCGCAGTATGGAGGCCACACGGCTGCATGCTAAACTCACACTGTGGGCGGTTTCACGGTGTTAGTACAAATGCACATATCATACTGGAAGGCTGTCTACTCATCCAACCATGTGATAATGGGAGGCTAAAGCTGAAATGACATATGGGTTAGGGAGAAGGAGCAGATTCCAATCCAATTTAATACACCACAAATAGTACAACTTCCGCTGACATTGCCCAGTTTGAAACTCATGCTGGAGTTCTGTTGCAATGAATAATTCAAGTCCTGTCTGATCTCATGATGATCTTTCAACACTCTGGAAACCTACAAGGAGATAAAGAAGAGTGGAGTCGCTCCTCTATGCTGCTACAGAGAGAGGGGCCCCACCCTATTTTCTGACACTTGAAGCAGAACCCTTCACACTCGAGCTTTAAATACTGCATGGTCATGCATTGGGGAAAACCTGGGAGAGACAAGCACACAAACACACACACATGTACAGTGCCTCTACTCTGAATTATTTGGCCTGGTCACACTTACATGATGATGGTTTTCTTTGGTGCCTTTGTCTCCTGTTCGGTGACTATGAGAGAGGCAGAATGAAGTGCTTTTTATGGACTAAGCTACATGACAAACTACCGCTGAGAAGAAAAACAACGGTCTACAATGCCAGATGCAACTGAGGGTGCATCTGTGCCTTGCGGTCGTGACAAGAATGAAAGCAGACACTCACTACAGAACCTGGAAAGAAGAATGTGCGACAACAGTGCACGTTCCCTAGGCGATGGCGTGGGTGTGTTCTTACCTTCAATGGTGATGGCTTGCTCTGCTGATCGGGCCACGGCGGTGGGGAGGACTAGATCTGCTGCAGACTTGGCACTGCCCAGGCGGTTGGAAAGCTGGGGAGGGCAGATAACACATGAGATCACTCCTCCACTGGGTGTATCTCGCTTCTGTGTTAACAAGCGCACGCCATGGGTTTTGCATCTATAACAATGACCAACTCCATCCTACTTAGGACAGATTTTCCTTTCAAAATTTTTATTGAACCAGGTAGCGCCCTTTTAATACACAGATTGTTTAGCGTTGCTTATCTTTAAATTTGGGGATTTAAATGCTTTCCAGGTGTTTTACTCTCAGTATACTCATCTAGACTGTACCTCGCACTCATAATGTCCCAGGTCTCTCTCTGTGGGGCATTTGACGACTAGCACCAGGACTCCGCTGCGGCTCTCACTGTATGTCTGGTACTTCTCCTTGTCCGTCAGCAGACGACCCTCCTTGAACCACCTGGCCAGGTCAGACATGCAATAGGGCACACGGTCGATGGATGTAGACACTCACAAGACTATTATTTAAGTGTTCAAAAAACACTACCTGATAAATTAAGGGGTAATGTTTCATTTGGTCCTGCACATATCTAATGTAGAACGGGAGGACACCTGATACGGGCCGTACCTGATCTTGGGGCTGGGGGCACTCTGGATGATGCATGTGAATTGGGCGTCTTCGGCGGTGGACAAGGTGGCATTCCTCAGCTTGTTCACAAAGCGGGGAGGCACTGTGAAATCCACACCAACACACGTCACCATGCCAGCAAGCGGAACAGCGGCAGATAAAAATATCTTATAATCCATTTCCAAACAAACTAAACTACTTCCATCAAACTTAACTACAACCCCGAAAAACATTATTATTATACAGCTACCATGACTAACCTTGCACGGTAATCTTGCCCAGAGTGCTAGCCTGTCCCGCTGTGCTGGTGGCGAAGCACATGTACTGGCCCGAGTCCTCTGCCGTCATGTTGTCCAGGATCAGCGTGCAGGAACCGTCCGGGTCCTCGATGATGATGTGGTGGGGGTCTGCCGCCACGGGGAGCCCGTCTAAGGTGGGAGGGCCACAAACGCAGTCATGAGACTTAGCTCGCACTGTCACCTGCGCTTTATTTTCAATCATGTTTTTTAAAGTCAACGGTATGTCTCGGTCGAGTTTCTTTTCTTACCCTTGTACCACGTGATCACAGGCTTGGGGGTGCCAGTGGCTTTGCAGGCCAGCTTAACAGTCTGGCCCAGCTCTGCTGTGCAGTCAGCCAGCACTTCGTCAAAGTCAGGGGAACCTGGGCAAACAAAGAAAAACGAACAGCCAAACATCAAACGAAACTAAAAACGACAGAAAAACAGCTGACGTGCTGTGTAAAACCTGAGTACCCTTTAACAGGCACAGAGCGAGAGAGCGGGACAGCACCACGTACTCCAGGCCGGAATGGTGTAGCGCTGCTGCAGGTCCTTCAGGTCCCTCAGCCAGGAGTTCTTGATGATGGTGGTACGCGCCTGCAGCGTGTACTTCCTCACTGAGTCCTCGCGCTCGTGCCAGATCTCGAAAGCCCTGTCGTCGCCTTCCACCGTCTCGTTCACGTCGATGTTGTTCAGCTGTACAACGAAAAGGCCACAGTCCATGTGAGTTCCAGACAGGACAAAGATACATTTGAATGACGACGAGAATTTAAAAAACACCTTCATGATGTTCTTGAAGACGTAGCCCTGTGTGTCGGTATTGGAGTCCCTCTTGGGCTTGCAGATGACGCAGTAGTTCTTGAAGAGGAAGGCGTGTCGGTGGTGACCCCGGGAGGAGGTCCTGACCCCGGGAGCCCCCTCCCACACAGTGAACGGTCCCTGGGGCACACACACATCAACCACTATCAATATTCACATCTTCAAATCAAGACGGGTCCATTTCAGCCCCTTTAAAGCCACTGTGTCCCTCCTACAAATGAGGAGAAACTCCCTCCCTACAGTCGATACAAATAAATTTGAGACCTTTTGATGATTCTTTTTGGTTTAGTACTTACACTTATTGCAAGGCTGAAATTAAAATCCCACATACTTTAACTCATTCCATCAGCCCTCATACACGTCTTGTTTGTAACTCCCTTTCCAAAGTTTTTCAGTGCTTTTTAATTTCCCCTTCCCGTGATCTGGCTAAATGGATGTTGCCCCATGTCCCACTTCGGGGAGTAAGAACCTGTCTGATGGGCTCGCCCAGCGCGTCCAGGGTGGCCGGGTAGTTCTCAATCAGAGAGACGTGGTGGGTGTTCTCTGAGCGCTGGGGCAGGGAGGACACCATGGCGTAGGCCTCCTCCAGCAGGCAACAGTTCTGCCCATTCCTGGCCTTGTTCCGGATCAACTCCTACACGAGCAGCAGGAGGAGGGAAAAGCATCATGTATTTTTTGGTCACACACCATTGCCATGCCATAAAATGGTGTTATATTGCACTCTATAGATTCACTGCTTTGATAAAATATTATGTTATGGCTATGGTGAGTTTTTAGATTCATATGGTTTTTGCAAAATGGTTCAAATAAAAAATATGGTCTTAAACATATTAAGTATGGTAAGCCGTTACCTTAAGCAAGGTCTTGTACTTCTGGATACGGTCCAGGGGTCTCTGTAGAGAGGCGTTGATGCTCAGGATAGGGGGATCTGCTGGGTCAGCACTCGCCTGCTCTTTGTCCGTGTACTCCTATGATTAAGAGACAGACCAAACGGGGACATTTTGTTACTGTCAATGTCAATGTCCCAGGAGCTAATAAGGCTTTTGAACCATTGTTTTTTACCTTGAAGAAGCGGTGGACAGTTTTGTCACTGACAGCTGCCTCAGCCTGACCCTGGCCAACCAGGTATTTGACGTACTTCTCAAAGCCCTCCGTGTTCTTCAGGAAGCGCATGGCTACGTCGTCATCTGTCTCGCACTCATTCAGCTTGGGGAGCAAAGCTCTGCAGGACATAAAGAGTTAACACCTTTAAAGAGGCCGTGTGGCAAAGTGGCGTCAATCGCCACTATTGTTAAAAAAGCACATGCTCACGAGGTACAGAGATGTGAACTCACTCGCTGTGGAAAGCCTTGATCTCCTGGATGTTGCGAAATATGGCCTCCTTCTGGCTGGAGACTTCAGTGGGGGCTTTGGGGTCCTCCACCTGCTTCACATGGTGTGAGGTGAAGAAGTCCAGCTCCTTAACAAACTCAGCTTCACTGCTGATGAGGTCCTGGATCAAATGGCTGAGAGGAGGAGGAAAAAAGGTAATTGTTTTGCAATAGCAGCAGAAGCAGCCTGGTGTTTTGTGCCTCAGAATGGAAGGTGCACAGATGTGGTGAACTCACGACAGTCTCCTTTTGTATTCCCCCTCCGTGACCTCCTCTGCGCCTGTCTCTGGAACGTCACCGGCGTCAGCGGACAGCTGCAACACAGTAATAGTTTACAGTTGACTATTTCAAAAAAGAGTAAAGGCCATGCAAATAAAATTAAATGCATTATTTAGATGCTTTTTTATGGTCAAACTACAATAATGCGTCGAAAAAGAAGCCCCAGATAGAGTTGGAGCGTACCTTCAGTTTTTTGTCCAGGTAAGCCGGAGAGACCCACCCCTGGCGGGATGGTGTGTTCTTGGTGGGTTTGGTGCGGACCAGCCATTTGAGTGGGTGAGCTGAGTCCAGCACCTCCACGTACTGACCCTCCTTCAGCGAGACATTCTCCTTGTTGGCAACAACAGGGTTGTAGTCTGCGGTGGCCACGTAGATGTCAAACATCTACACAAACAAGGAGTTTGACAGATATTGATTGAGACACAGACAGGTGCAGTATGCTATAATATTTAGGATTATACATTGGCTTTGTAAGAATAAATATGAGTGTATTAAATTTAAAGCACATGCACCATTATGAGGTGTACTGTTCATATCGCACATCTGTGTCACCATTAAAAAACAATGTGGTCCAAGTAACATTAGCAGAGGAGGGCTAAATGAGGTAGATGTCCTGGTTCTTACCTCTCCTCTGGCCTCACCGTCATCCGACTCTGAGGAGGAGTCGGCGATGAGCGAGGCAGGCCGAGAGCGGCCGTGGTGGGGTGAATGGCAGGGGGTCTTGGTCTCGTCGTCGCTGTCAGCCCCTGGAACGCGAAGAGAGGCCGCTGCAGCGGGGAACAATGAAGGTGTCATAGGGGGGACAAAATAATTTGCAGAAAATAGATTAAGCATTTCGGTTGATTTGTTTGTCACTTCTTTTTATCAACTTTACTTTTTTAAATAAAGTTCAAGATAATCAATATCAGTAGAAAGGACTACTGAAAATGTTAGCTAAGCTAATTAGGGCTGCTTAAACTACCACAACAATCATTTGATTACAAAGGATTTCAACGTTGTTTTGTTAGTAGTCTATGGGCATGCAGACATGCGGCCTATGTTCTGTGAATACATGTCATCGGGTTAACATGTATTCCAGCTTTGCAGTGCCAAAGCTTATTTCAAAACAATTAAAACTCTTTTTGACAAGACAATAAAATAAAACACATTGAAGACACATAAGCTAGACAGCGTGAAGCACAGAAGGTAACAATAGGGAAGGAAATAGCTGACCACGTATACTATATTCCTTCTCATATATGACATGGCGAATGATGGAACTGCTTTGATGACAGCTTTGTACGCCATGACACGAATATCATTCTACATGACTGATATCTGTGATTGAAATCTACACTTAAGTAAAGTATTTGCTCCTGGATTTAGAATCATAAGTGAGTCAACATTGTTTCCACAAGGCATTGCCTACAATGTATTATGTATAGTCACCATAACCCCTTCATAATCAAAATAGATTATAAAGTCACTATATCAGCACTTCCTTGTGGAAAGGATGTATGGCTGTTATAGTCATTTGGTATTTTACTTAGTTAGAGGTACTGTGGATACATACTGGATGCTTTGGGCCATGATTTCATCCACTGGAGCACTTGATGGTTCTGTAAGCTGTCTGAATAACAAATTAATGATTGGATGAGTATGTGTGAATGGACGGATGGGTGAAGGATGAAAATAAGGAATAAAGAAGATGTAGCAACTGTCTGAGGGATGGTGGGGTATTGGAAATACACACTTGGGTCAACACACAGTCTTGGAGACAAGCGTTAGTGGGTAGGGAACAAAACATTCCACCGAGCTACAATTCCAATGACATTCCACATGTCAATTGTAGCTGAATAATGGAAAATACCTGTGAATGCTCACACAAATGAACAGCAACAGGGGCAATGCTCAAGATGTTTTCAGTTGAGGCAACAACAACAAATTATATACATTTCTTACAGTATTCAAAACCATAGCAGAAAAGTTGTTTCCAGTCACACTTTAGCTGCCTCATTTTATGACTGCATTGTGATATAGTGAACAAATTAATTTGTCATCAAATATTGTGCCAAACTGGTATGGAAAATCGCTTTCAGTGTTAATGACAGCATTAGGTTGGCTAATATATACAACTATCGATTGCAGAAGGGAATGCTATCAAAAACACTAATAGAAGTCATTGAGGAACATGAATAATACAGATACATTACATTTGTCTCTACAGAGACGTTTTATTACATCAGGACATATTCCACTACATCCTTAGCATATTAACAAAAATACACCTAAAATATGAAGGAATAATATGTTATTTTGCAACAATACATCTATGGGGTAAGAAAAACATGCATCCTAATATACCTCACACCCCTAATGAAACAGTCCTTGTCCCATCTCCACTCACCTTGGCACATCTTAGCAGATACCATCTCAGTGATCTGAGAGGTTAGCTTCATGAGGAACTCTTCCGTGCCCACTTCACTCAGGAGGGGTATTTTGCCCTCTTGAAAGGAATGAGCAAAAAAAGGACTTGTATTTCAAATGAAATAGAGCGATACCATGGAAAGGAGCTTCGCTTTGATTCCATGTGTAAATTTAAAGGCTGCTGTTCCATCTCACCTCTCCCCCTGGCCACCTCCTCCTCTGGTGGACTGACGGTAATCCCCACAACTCTGAATAGAAACACATTGCAAAGCATATTTATATTGCACACAAACACTGTACAAATATTTCTATGGTGCCTACAGTTTGGACTTCTACCCTGGCTCATGTGGCCATTGACAGTGTATGATGTACCCATCACTAAAGTTGAAAA
>JAVQIZ010072897.1:0-12607 GCA_036023535.2 Galaxias brevipinnis
AGAGAGTGAGAGAGAGAGCGAAAGAATAAGAGAGAGAGAGAGAAAGAGAGAGAGTGAGAGAGAGAGCGAAAGAATAAGAGAGAGAGAGAGAGAGAGAGAGAGTGAGAGAGAGAGCGAAAGAATAAGAGAGAGAGAGAGAGAGAGAGAGAGAGAGAGAGAGAGAGAGAGATGTGGCCATGGAGATGAAGGAAACAGCAAACAGACAGAACACACTGAGGGCCGGAACTCAACACCAGAATTGGAGAAGTATCTTGTGTTTCCCATTCGAGGGGAGAGGAATAAGAAAGCTGGCCCGTTGGTGGTGTCCCTGAATTCTTCACCCCTCAGTCAATTACAAAATTCCAGTTCACAGACAATATGTTGGTTGCTAATGGTGATAGTATTTTCGGTCTCCATTGATATGTACTTAGTATATTTGCCTCTTTTTTTAAAAAATTTTTTAGCTACCTCTAAAATCTCATCTACATCTATCTGTTTGTGGCACATGGGGAAATAATCTGCACGTGATGGTCTCTTCTAACTTTTGAGGTGCGGGTTAAACGTTGGGTAAACGTTTGACATGCGAAGGGGAAGTGAACTAATGGGACTGTGTGGTGTCAACCGCAAGCGCAAACCGTCTAGAAACAAGCACACGCACAAATCTGACATTATGCGTTTGCTATGTCTGCTCACTTCTCTGCCTTGAGTTAAATTGCCTCCCTTTCATGTTATGTTCTCATAGAAGCGGAAATTCATACATTTAATAATTATCTTATTGTTGATCTCATCATTCCTGTTAACCAGCTAGGGGTTATAAGTGAGTGAAGGGAGGCAGAAGAAGATTCGAAGAAGAGGAGGGTTGATGTTAAAACTGGGACTTACCTAATGGAGACCTGCTGTCCATAACCTATAGGCCACACCCTCTTTTGGTCCAGCACAAAGGTGCTGGTGTCTTACCTCCCTCATGCTTTTTCTGCTTGGAGAGTCACCTATTCTGCTTGATGGCAATGAATACATACATAAAGTCAAACATTCACTGTGACCAAAAAAACTTTATTCGGCAACAAAAAACATAATGTAATACTTTACATCTCTGACATATGAGAGTGACATTTGAACATGTTCTTTGAGCCACAGTGAGTGACAGTCCCTATTTAATTATCTTGCTTTGCTCTTTTTCTTTTTGTAATTTTAGCCTGTGGTGAAAGTGGTGGTGACCGAAATAGCTTTTCTGCTGTGCTGTTTTTCTGCCACTGTCTCCCACAATTGGGGAAGTAAATTGCTTAACAGCAACAGCAGCAGTATAATTTCAACTTCAACAATTTGTCACGGCTTCACAACATTTTAGGCAGTTTGTTAACAGCACCACCATTGTGAAACAAATAGTTATTTTTTCTATGAAAAGGAGACTTAATGTATACTCAAAATCTGTATTGAGTCTTTTTTAATGACTGCCAAAGCTGGTGATTTTGTCACCATGACAAGTAATATGACTAATAATAACATCAAATAATATCACTTTACTGTACAAGACTGTCTCATCTCCGATAGCTGGACGGTTTCACCCAATAGGAAGGTCACTTCTTTACAACCGATGCATAAACCACTGCGTCATCACTTTTTGGGTTTTGACACCTCACTGCTACTTCAGAGTAAGTGACATCGTCGACGTGCTTGCCCTTCGGTTGGTCGGACTGGCCCCCTTTCGGACTCTTGGTTGGTAAGAACGTGGGGATACCGGAGTACACCAGGTCCTGTTAGGAGAGGAGATGGAGACGCACTGAAACACTCAGTGATAATATGGATGACAATGAATACTGCCGAACGAAAAGTCTTAAAGGGAAGTTAAGGGACATTAAATCAGCAACCATATGTAGGATTTTTTCTGACCCTTGATATTTCATTATAGACACTTAGGACATTTGGGGACCACCGCTTTAAATAAAAAAAAGCTCACCTCTTCCTTAATCACCACTGACGGTCTGCCACTAGCTCTCCCTGGGCCGTTCACACCTAGAACACAAAAAGGAACTCAAACCAGAAAACATGTAACACTATATATGTAAAATGACAAACAAGCAAATCACTCTAGGCGAGTGTGATGGAAAATCCGACGAAGAAGGAAGTTGTGGTAATAATAATAATAATAATCTTTATTTGTATAGCGCATTTCATACAACAAGTGCAGCTCAAGTGCTTCACATCACAGAGAATACAAAAATTCTAAATTTAAACAAATAAAGAATATGATTGAAAATAGTAGATCTATGATTGTAAAACAGCATGTTACAGTGTTACGGTGTGTTTGTGTAAGTTACAGTGTTACAGTGTGTTTGTATATGTTACAGTGTCACAGTGTGTTTGTGTATGTTAGAGTGTCACAGTGTGTTTGTGTATGTTACAGTGTCACGGTGTGTTTGTGTGTGTTGCAGTGTCACAGTGTGTTTGAGTATGTTACAGTGTTACAGTGTGTTTGTGTATGTTACAGTGCCACAGTGTGTTTGTGTATGTTACAGTGTCACGGTGTGTTTGAGTATGTTACAGTGTTACAGTGTGTTTGTGTATGTTACAGTGTTACAGTGTGTTTGTGTATGTTACAGTGCCACAGTGTGTTTGAGTATGTTACAGTGTCACAGTGTGTTTGTGTATGTTACAGTGTTACAGTGTGTTTGTGTATGTTACAGTGTTACAGTGTGTTTGTGTATGTGCGGGTGTCTGTGTGCGCTTGTATCTGCGCACAGGGGATTCTGTGGATCCTAGCTGCAGGCTAACAGACAATATGTTGAGTGGCTTGGTTCCACTGTGTGTGTGTGTGTGTGCGCGCGTGCCCGCACGGGTATGTGTGTTTGAGTGTCCGTGTTTTGCTGTGTGTTGCATCAGGAGCTTCAAGAACTCCAGAAACTTCCCCTAATTCTCTCTCTCTCTCTCTCTCTCTCTCTCTCTAACTCTCTCTCTCTCTCTCTCTCTCTCTCTCTCTCTCTCTGTGCAGCGTTTGGAGAGTCCTTGGACACAAATCTGGAATCCTGAGAGTGCCACATAGGTGTTGGATACGCTCCCCTCCATCTTTAGGAAGCAGGTATTCTATCAGCCTTTGTTATATAAGCACCATGGAGCTGGACCATGCAGCTGATCCCCTGACTCTTTGATTGTATTCTTCACCGGAGCGCACGCTCACTTCAAAGTCAGCCATGTAAAAACCACGGATCGCTTAGCCACAAAACTTCAAAGAACCAGCCAATGAAACAACTTGTTATTCCTCTTCATCCATATCTAAGTACCAATTACGCGTGGCTTTCATTGATATCTTTCTGCACGTTTCATTTCATTTCATTTCAACCTTTTTTGATGAAATGTAACTTTATAGTTTGAAATATATATGTATATGCGTTTCCTTTAAATGTTGGCGGTAATGCAATCTGAACTCATCCTCTACAAAAGATCTGAAAATGCTTTTCAATTATTATTTTTTCTGATTGCTTAGGCACTATCTTTAGGCTATTTATTTGCGAAACACTGCATTCTAACCACAAAAGCGTACACCAAACCATCAAAACATTATACATCTCTTGCAAAACTCTTCAAACAACTCTTTCAACTCGTTTGTTTTCGCAACAATACAGTACGCACAAACCATCAGCAGATGAAGCACCAATTACGCATAGATAGCATTTGTGTTCGGGAAAAAAAACAACAGAAAAATAATTGGCTATAAATCCCACCTGCTTTGTGGGTCTGGCGAGACGACTTCATCCACATCACGTGTGACTTTCTCTTGAGCTCGGCAGCGTGGAAAGGACCCTCTGGAGTGCCATGTCCAGACCAGACGATGTGACCCCTTGATCCTCCCTTAGACCAGTGTTCACAGTTTTGCTAGAAGTGTGTTCATAAATAGCAAACTGAGTGTAAAGCATTGACTTGTGTTTACAGTTTGGCAAAAGGTGTGTAATAGAATGAGAAACCGTGTGTAAAGCAGAGAATGTGTATTCAGTTTGGCACACTTGGTAAATGCAAGTGTTGCAGATTTTTTTGCTGAAGCACAATTTTGTCAAAACACAAGACACAATTCACACAACCACACACACACAAACCGAACACATCAGATTGCTTGCTAAATTAAACACTTTAAAACTAGGCCCATACAATTTTTAACCACCCAATTTTGCTACAGTATGGCCCACGCGTGGTTCATACGATCTGATTTAGTTTGAACCTGCATACATTGAGAACATCAATATAAAACACTTTTAATGTTTCTAGTTATAAAATCTGGGCAAGATTTTTTTTCAGAGATATCTATAGAGTAAAGTACATGAATATATTGACCTAACAAGACAAACAATAACTGTACTACACAGTGATGAAAATATGTAATTCTCTCACTGTAAAATCTGTCAATACATCCATGCCAAAGGTTGCATTTTGCACTGAAAAACCAGAACAGAACATATTCTCTACATGAACACAGAACATTCCATCAACTTTGCCATTCATTTTTGTTCAAGACATGTACACTCACTCGTTGTCTTTTTAGTGCTTGGGCCTGATTGGTGAGTTTAAGCACAATGACGGACATATTTGATCAATTGTGTGGTGAAAAGCAGTGCCTTGAAATGGAAAATGAGCATAAGTTTTTGTATTATTCTAGTGCGTGAGCAATCATAAAAAAAATATAATGGTTTAAGAGCTAATGCTTCAAGAATCAACTGTAAGTGTATAGTAAGCATTTAGAATTTTTGACTTCTCAAAAATATTAGGGCCAACACATTAGGGCCAGCACTGTTTAGTTTGTCATTAGAAACCTCGAGTCCCTTTCATTCTAAGATTCAATGTAAAAAATAAATGTTGATCTTGCATCGAAATTCTTCTGCTTTCTGTCAATTGGATATTGTATGAGTAAAGAGCGCCCCCTGTTGCAGACTTGGGGGTAATGCAGTGCAGAGAAGTCCGCAGTCGCGCCAGTTTGTAATCAGTGGACGGAAACTCTGCACCTTTGCCGTTTTCGTCGTAAATACAATCAGTCCTTAATTCCTTGAAGGTTTAGTCTTTCCGTTAAGTCTCTGCCCTCCTAACAAAAGCATACTGTATATTCTTTTGATTAACTAACAGCTAATAGTTTATACTTTGCACACAAAAATTAGAACGTGAGACGCACTCAATTAAACCTGAATCTCGTACCAAAATCCCCATACTAAGTCTGCAAAATTGCAAGCTTAATTTTCTGCTTTTCACTCTTTTGCAAAACACAACACATGTTTCTCTAAGGCACACAACTCAAAATCAAAATATCTTGTATTCAGCTGGAAAGCAACGCCAATCCCAATGCCAAGCTGTATTTACCAGTTGGCAACACCCTCTCCTCACAGCTGTAAACACAAGTTCCTCACTTAGAAATCACTCAGAGCTTTCAAACTATACAAAGACGAAAGATTAAGAAAACGTGTAAAACTGTAAATTTAAATTTTATACAGAAACCCGTTTAGCTTACTTAATATTTTTCCTGGTTTTCTCTTGTTGGATAGGCCTATATGTAATGTGTTCCAAAAATACTGTATTTTGGAAATACAGTAAATAAAAATGTTTTTGGTAGCCTACTGTATTGAATGTGTGTGTGTGTTTATTTATAAATAGTCCAATATACAATGTAAGATGCAATAAACGTAGGACAGACACATGAGAATTGAGGCAGGGGGCATCAACGACCACCATAATATTACAAGGGTTATACTACAACAAGCACAAAGTGGCAGGCATCCTAATGGGTAGATAGATGTACGTTACTGTAACAATATTTTACAACCAATGTAAAAAGCATTAACCTACATAGTCATAGTGTTTTGCGTTTAGTACATCGGTTTATTGTTGGTTGGTAGAAAGATCTATTCCTATAATGGCGATATTTTGGAAGAAAACAGAACAGTTTTGAATGCAGTGAGTGCATCCTTTTGGTGGAGTTTTGCATTTGTCAGTGTGTGGTTCAGTGTTTCCAGGGTGCCACGTTGGCTATTTACTTAATACCCTCATCAAGTGACTTTACTGTCATCACTGTCACACACTACACACCCTTGTCAGCACGGGCTGTCTTTGTAAAATTCCAAACCTTGTTGACGTGAAAGTGACGTTTTTATTTTGTACGCTATCCTCAGAATTCCTCACGTGGTGTTTCAGCCGGTGTGTGGCCACGCCATTCGTAAACCAACAGAACTCTCCAACAAAACGTGTTTATTTTAAGCGGAATAGCTGTTTTGAACGCATGTACGTCCAGATGAATCTCTTCTCGACTGGCAAATGTGATGCTGGTGTCTGGTTACTCATTGCTAAGGGTGAACTAGCAGTAACTTTCCAGTAGAGAGTGACATTGACCATCCAACAATATTGTGAAATATTTTACATAGTGGATTTTCAGCCTGCAAACTAAAAAAACGCAACAAAAACATTATTTAATTCAGAATGTCCATTGCAAGACCAGACATTGTCATCATTGACTAAGCTGAAAGAAACAACAGCTACAAAACTATTTAATATCAGAATAATTTGTAAAAATGCCCGCTGACTAATCATTAATTGTATAATGCTAGTATATCCTTTTCTCATAAAGATTCAGAGACATAATTTTTTCAATGACTGAAATGGTCTAGGCTACCCAAGACAAATAGGTATCTAAGATAATGGCTAAATTGTTTTACTTTACATAGTCATATCAAGTGGGCTATAGGCCTATGATATGTTTTCAGAAATGTTTGTACATTAATCTTCAAGCATTCAAACTTTAATTTTGGCATATGTTCTCATTATCCTTCAAAACAATATCTGTCAGATTTGAATTTGATTTACACAAGCCCCCCTCTCTCTCTCTCTCTCTCTCTCTCTCCCTCTCGCTCTCTCTCTGTCTCTCTCTCTGTCTCTCTCTCTCTGTCTCTCTCTCTCTCATTCTCTCTCTTTCTCTCTCGCGCGCTCTCTCTCTTGCTCGCTCGCCCTCTGTGGTTTATTGTTACGCACTGACAGCGGGATTATTCATTACAGTGGAAACCTGGGTCTCCGACAATGTGGACACCAACTCGGGGATTTATCAATTTCAGCGAATAGCTGTTTCTCTCCCTTGGCTGCATCGAATTCAGACCACCACGGTAAGAAATGACTCGCCGCAAGGATGTTGTTATGATTTAGGTGTTTAGATTGTTTTGGTTGTAAATATACTATGATCTTGTGTTGCAGCCCATGTGCACGTCAAATAGCTTAGCCTTAAAAGAAGCTACAGCCCATAGCCTAATTTTTTTTTTCTGCGGAGTTGACAGAGCATTATCCCATAGGTGACTGTCGTGCTGCAAAGTGCGTTATGTTAAGAACAACACCCCAGTTGTGTTTTCTTACTGTGTCCAGTTTTGCAAAAAAATAATGTGTGTCCCGTGGATGATCCTTAACTTCGAATAACTGTTGGAGGAAATACATAAGCATCTAGAGGCTTATTGAAGTGTAATATTACGACTGCAAAAATATATTTCAGTGTACTGTATGAAGCATAGCTCTTTAGACATCAAAATTGTTATATCGCTTGAACAAAGGCAAAAAATAAGGATTATATTTACGTCATGGGGGGGGGGGGGGGGGCAAAAAAGTCTTGTGGTAGTGTGCCAGTCGGTCCCTGTCGGCGTGGATCGTGACGTGCCCTATTAGAGTAACCCTCTTCAAACATCTCCAATCCCGATCTTCCCCGCTCTGAAATCTGGGTGGCATATGGCAGCAAATTCACAGATGTTCAATGGTTACATCAGCACTCTAGTGTGTGGATGAACACGCACCTTATGTCTCTCCTGTCTGTGCGTGGGGGTAGTAAGTAATTATAGCGACACGTTGTGCCCGATGCCACTGTGAGAGCGACCGAAGCAGTCCCGATGCTCGGTAATTGACAGGGGCTCCTCGCCTCCAGTCTTTTGTGTGACAGATGGAATTCCTCGTCGACAGTGGCTTAAATAGACTTTTGTTCCTTTTAGTTTCCAAGTTATTTGCCAATGATTATCACTATTATTGGCTGAATACATAGGTAGGCCTTTTGACCCTATACCCACGGCCAGGCTGCGCACTGTGTTAGTGATTAGTTTCAGTGATTGCTCAATTTTCACAAAAGAAAAAAGTTATTGTCTTGATTTTGTGGGCCTATTCTGTTCAGACTTCATATGGACAAAATTTTTACATTGCAAACATTGTTGTGTGCCCAATTGCCCAGGTCTCCTTGAAAAATAGATTTTAATCTCAATGTAATTCTCCTGATTAAATAAAGGTTTCATAAAATAAAATGTTGCCCAGTAAAAGGTGGACAATAATTAATTTCGATGTCACAGGATCCAACTCCAGTAACACCAAAGCATCGCTAAATTTCAAAACCAGCAAGTTCTTCTTGACTGGCATGATGTTTATTAGTTATTTTATTTATGGAGCCTGCGTACACGAAAGCCCATCAGTTCTCCACATCAAATAAATAGCCCATTGTGGCCCCTCCAATCTCCCAGAGATGAGATTTTAAAATGAAACTTTAATCTGTGTCAGGTTTTTTTGGGACGGGGGAGTAGGGGTGTGTGGGGGTTGGGGGAGCTGGGGGTTTGGGGTGCATACTTTCATTTCAAAGTAATCGCCTATTTATAGAGCAGTCAAACAGAGCTGGAAAAAGCGCCTATGGGCTGTTGTCAGCTTTGAGGAATGTAGCGGTGGTTGTGATAAGGATAGAGTCAAGTGTTCAGGCATGAAGTGGCACACGAACACACACACACACACACACACACACACGTTTACACACTTACACACACTGTGTGAACACACAAGCAGCCCACATACACATGCACACTCTTTTAATTTTCACTCACCAAAGGAATAGGCATGCTGCATCCATGCAAACACACACACACACACACGCACACAAACAAACTTTTCATCTTTCTTATCCTCTCTGTTTGTGTGTCTCTGAACCGCACACACACACAAAGGCACACACGTACACACACACATACACGCGTAGAATTAATGCAAATTTATGTTTGGCTCTTTTGGCACGCCGTTGTGCAGTTTGAAGTTGATAGCGACTGAAGAGCCCTCTGGCTGAACGGAGTGGCGTGGTACTGTACGATGGGTGTACGTTGGTAGGTGGCAGCCACTGGGAGATACCCAGAGTCTTTCATCTTGATACAGATCAGAAGCCTGCACTAAAACGTGCTAACCAGGGGCTAGCAAGTTTCTACCAGAGCGGTGCACTTACATGTGTGGGGTAATGGAGTTCACGAAGCATGAGCTTGGAGGCTAGCAATAGCTTAGTAGAGGTTATGCGATGGAATAACTTGAATATAGCAATCTAATAATTCTACCCTAGGGCGTTAAAGGGCCGATACATATATTTAATTTAAACAGATTCCCCCATGAAATTATAAACTGTCTAGGATGCAGTGTTCATTACATTATTTGAGATGTGTTGTATTGGTCATAGAACATATGAGTACTAATGAAACCGCATCAAATGTTTTATTGGAATCCCAGCAAAGGATTGCCTTTTCTCCTGTAAGGCATTGCGCCGTACAAAGCACGAGAGACAACACATCGGGCTATGGCATGTCCTATAAAAGGGAAGCATGTCAATCCAACTATATCCGTACTAAGGGCAGCAGGGGAGAACATGATCTAAAGGACACTGGGACTTGAGGACAGGAGTACCCCAGTGGGCCGTGGCGTCATAGATAGCTTATGTTGCTGCTCGGCACAGGTCTGCTCTTCAAACGTATTTTGAAGTGGGGGGGTGGGGGTGGGGGGGTTGGGGGGTTAAAATTAGCTTTCTTCATGTTATTTTGGTTTGTGGTTGTTTTGGCTGGATGAATGACACCAGACCATAAAAGTCAGATATAGCAGGAAAGAAGTAGCTAGTGGCTGTACCTCAAAAGGAAAGATCCAATATGTGCAGCAAAGTAAAAGAATCCTGTTGAAAACCCACAGAAAGTGGTTTCATCTCAAGGCAAATGTTGGAAGGTAAGCTTTCCTGCCGAGCGTAGCTCATGCCAAGCCTGCAGGAAGAGAGTAGGGGTAGAGTTTTCTTTTCAGGTGACGTATCCCTGCAGAGCTGGATTTTCATTTGATTAGCTGTCCGTGCCGAGAGCGGATATAGAGGGGTGTGGTTCTGAGACATCCATGCTCACCGTTAAGCCCTCTGGATTTGCCGTGGGCTCAATTTAACGAAGCGTCCGCGATGGAAGGTGCCCACTTGAAAACCCCAGTGTATATCTGCTCTCATCCCAAATCCTAAAATGTAAGTATTAGTTTCTTAAGTGCTCGTTTTGGATTAAGGCATAATGAATATAATCAGTTCCATCACACAACAAATAAAATGGCAGCACTGTCCTTTTTTTCTTTTGAGGGGTCTAACTTCACTTTTGAAAATGATTTCGATTGAAAATAAGGTCACCGTGACTGATCCGCAATTCCACCACTTCATGAACGTAACATATATGTGATGTAAATGTGATGCAACCCTGAGATTCCATGACATCCTATGCAGCCTGGTGCGGTTCTCAATTTAGGAGTCAGTAAGTTGAAAAGCAAAGATAATATTCCCCTAACTGTCCTTTTACGTAAGCTCCCTCCGTCTGTCCCTCTCCCTTTCTTCATCTCGTCAGAAATCGAGGTCATCATTAATTGAAATGCAGACACCTATTAATTAGTGAGAGGGTTTTTTATCTCTTCCTTCCCCTCCCCCCTTATTACTCCAGTGTGCTCTCTCGCTCTACTTCTCCATCTCTCTCTCCCGCTCTCAGTCTCTCTCCAACTGTTCTTTATCTCTCTCGCTCTCTCCCTATCCCTCGGTGTCTCTAGCTTTCTTTCTCTCACTACGTCTTTCTCGTTGTCCATGCCGTCCCCTCGGTAATTAGTGGGTTCATTTCATGCTTGAAACAATCTGTTTTAAGTGGAGTCTGAACATGCTCCAACATCGGTCCAGACAAAGACCTGGACGTCCCTCCGGAACTGAGACTGGCGGGGCTCCAGACGAATCCCCATCGTGTCCATCTTGGCTTCCCGTTTGCTTTCACAGCGTTCAGCAGTAGCTTATCTCTACAATTAGCCGCCGTGTGGTTTGTATGGGTGCAACGCTTCAAGACGCCCACGGTTTGGTTTGTGTCACGGGCATGGGGTCACGGTTTCGGTTCAGTCAGGTGGGTGATGTACATGGGGGAGAAGGGGGTACGTTGCCATTCCCAGCGTTCTCACTTCATCTTTCCTAATTGGGATTTTGTTTCTTTACACCAGTATGAGACTAAATTCCCAAATGATCTTTCTAAAGAAAAAGTGTGACTTGATAGTTTGAATGGGGAAATATGTGAAGTATAGGTAGTACTTCAGCTTCTTGTGTGGCTATTTACAGGTTGCATTTTTTGCAACGCTTCACTTTTCAGCCTCACATTGAACGCGTGGAGTGCGCAGTCACTGTCAGTTAACTTCCAGATGCCCTGGAGGTCCAACAATCTGAGAGCTACATAGTGTTTTGGCCATTTCATTTGAAATTGCCCCCCGCGTCGCTTCATAGACCTCAGGAATGACTTGTCACTGAAGTGTGTCTGGAACAGGACACCATAACACCACTCAGGCTTTTTAACCATGTGCCCAAGTCTCGATTCACTAACAACTGAAAAGGGCTGGAAAAGCTTTCACAGTGTCTGTCCGAACTGGTACTGAAGATGATCTGACAGACAGACTATACTTTCATTGTTCCAGCCAGGGAGATGTCTGGTGGACGTCGGCGTATGTGTGTGAGCGATCGTGTTTGCTGTGTTTCCACCGCCATACCCCAGCAGCGCTGATAGACAGTCAGGTTGATATTGATCACCTTCTGTTCCCTTGCTATTTCAGTCAATGCTTATTACAAAATGTTCCCAGATGGCAGATTGGTATTACGCTAACACAGATGAACTCCCCATAATAGACAACTTTTTTTTCTCCTTTTTGTTTGACTGAACTTTCCGAGGTTCACGTGTGCGAGTGGTTCGGGTCGTTACCGATAATGTAATGAGTTGGGGATGGTGACAGACTGTTACAGTCACTAGCCCTGCCCTGCCTGTCCTGAAACACGACAAACCCAATTGTCACCCTGCGTTGGATGAGGGGAGACATTTTAAAGGGTTGTGGATTTATCTTCTGGAACCCTAAGAATACAACCCTATCTTTGGCTATAGTTATGCAATGTGTTAGCGTTACTACAAACACGTACAGTAGTTTTCGAACACATTCATTCCCACCGCTATCAAAGAACCAGAGGAGTGAGCCATTTTGTGGCTGTGAAGCCTGCAGTGTTGCTGTTGTCCCATGGAGCTGGTAATGAGAATGTGTTCCCTGTGAGTGAAAGGCTCTTAGCTCGTGGGTTAGAGGGCTCAGAGTTGCTGGTACCATAATTGACGGAGAGAGAGAGAGGGAGAGAGAGAGAGACAGAGAGAGAAAGAGAGAGAGAGTAAAAGAGAAATGAAATAATGAAATAAAGAAGGGGAGACTGAGTCAGCGAGCGAGAGAGGGAAGATGGAGAGAGCGGAAGGGAGGCATCGTTTCAAAGCACTCAAAACCCTCCGAGGGATATTACAGTGTGGTGAAAGAGGAAAAGGGAAGGGAGCGA